>CBVK0103310332.1:0-11480 GCA_900067695.1 Picea abies
GAAGTTGACATGTCCATTGTATGTTGACCTATTGATAATTTCATCTTCTAAGTCAAGATCTCTTAGGTCATTCTGTCTGATTCTATGCAAAATGAATGGGTAGTAAAATCTGGGTGCACTCACCACATGACTAAGGATGCCTACTTATTAACATGGTTGGATGAATATAAGGAGAAGAAAATATGTGTTGTTGATGAGTTTTGTCTGGATCTTTTTGGTCAAGGTGGTGTTTCTTCTCGATATGGGAATATTCTTAATGTAATTCATGTGCCAAACCTAAGCACCAATTTCTTGTGTGTTTCTTAGTTAAAAAAGGCATGAAATATTATGAAATTTTGGCGAGAATGGCTCTATTTTCTTGATTTGGAGAAATTCAAGTCGATTATCAATGGTGGACTTCTCTATTAGAGGGAAAAAGTGTACAAGTTTCATGGCACAAATTGACCTGAAACTCAAATGACTGCACTTTTTAATCACACTGATGAGCGAAGTCAAATTTGGCATGAGACACTCAAACATCTGAATTGTCGAAGCCTACAAGCACTTGAAACTCAAAAAATGGTGTTATTTTGTCGAAGGTGTGTCCCCTTGAAGGAGTCTGTAAGGGTGGTATACTTGGGAAGTGTCATCAAGCACCATTCGACTCTAAAAAATCATGACTAGTGAAAAACCTACTAAAATTGTTTCATATTGATGTCTGTTACATCAATATACCTTCAATGGTAGGTGGAAAGTGTATTCTAAATTTCATTGATGATTTATCTCGCTTTACATGGGTTTACTTTCTCAAGAGTAAGAACCTTGTATTTTCAAATTTCAAGGAGTTTCGAGACTTTACTGAAAAGTAATGTGGTCAACCAATCAAATTTATGAGATGAGACAATGGTGGTGAATATGTCAATCAACCCTTTGAAGAATATCTACTTCGATCTATTATTGACTGGAGGCAGTCAATTCCTCACACACCTTAGTCAAATGGTATTGTATAATACAAAAATAAGATTTCACTCGAAATGCCTAGATGTATTTTGCAGGATAAAGATCATCCTCCTTGCTTCAAATATGAAGCTATGTATTGTGTAAACTATCTTCTCAATCAAATATCGACTCAAGTTTTTCCTTCCATCACTCAATTCAAACTATGGTATGGGAAGAATCCTTTAGTCATCCACCTCTTTATGTTTGGATTTGTTTCCTCAGATGAAATTCTAATGATTTCATAAATAGGTTACTCTGAAGATTCGAAATCCTATCAATTGTTTGATCTTGACAAATGGAAAGTCATTATCAGATGAAATGTATAGTTTGATGAAGTATTTTGGAATTAATTTTTTGAATGAATCCTATGAACTGCTACAAGATGATCTATTTGATGTTATCTCTGACACTGGTTCTCCTATTCTATAATTCAGTCCTTCGAATCGATAGTCGAACATTGTTTTTGTTTCAGCTAGATCCTTGACCTTCGAGTCGACTAGTCTATCCTCCTCTATTTCGACTAGTCCCCAGACTAAAGACCCTCTGAATTTTGATTGACCTATTAATGTGAATCATATTTCACATGTTTCTTTTCTACCCAAATGGGATTCCAAGAAAATTGAATATACTAGAGATGATGTTGGAGATGCATCCTCTTGATGAAAATCTTGAAATCAAAACCAGCATACCAACATTTCCTTGATGACTTGTATGCCTAAAAACTATGATCATGTTTCCTACTCAGATGCTAAAGGATGACTTGAATGGGAGAAATTTGTGAAAAAATAAATTTATTCTTTTTCGAACAGTCATACTTCGGACATGGTTCCCCAACTACAAAGAAATAATATTGTGAAATGTCGATCGGTATTAAAACCAAATTTATTTCTAAAGGTGTTTTTTAGATACATAAATAATTCCTAGTTTCAAAGGAAGTTTCTCAACAAGAAGGAATTGACTCCACTGAAACCTTTTCTCCCATCGTAAATAAGAACTATGTTTGATTGATTATTTTCCTTGCTACTCATTTTGGATGGAAGATTCATCAGATGGATGTGAAGAGTGGATTTCTTCATGGAGGCCTATCTAAAGAAATTTTCATGGAAAAACCACTTGGTTTTGTGACAAATTAAAATTTGGTTTGTTTACTGATGGAGTTGTTTTATGGTTTGAAGAAGGATCCGTGAGCTTGGTATTCTCATATCGATAGTTTATTTCTTTGACTTGATTTCAAACATTGTGAATCTGATCAAAACTTCTATGTATTCCACGCCATTGGAGACACCATGATTTTTGTTGTATATGTAGATGAATTACTCATTACTGGAAATAATAGTGACATCATACTCATTTTCAAGAAACAACTTGTTGACTCATTTGATTTATAGGCTCTAACTTGAATGAAGCTCCAACTAAGAAACAACTAAGGAACAACATTTTGGAGCTTCCTTCATGTTGGAGCATCTAAATCAAGGGGTTGTAGCCTCCTTCTCGTTGGATCCATAGAATATTGGAAGTTGTAGCTTCCTTTGAATGTAATCTTTTATTATATAAGAAAAACATTCACTGGATTTCCACATATATCTATTGTTCATTGTGCATTTCTTCTACTACTCTTTATTGTATATTGAATACATTGTTTGATTGAAAATAAAATTGCAAAAGGTGTTAAATTTTACTTGATACTCATTCACCCCCTCCCCCTCTCAATATCAACAATTGGAATCATAGTAGGTTAAATTCATAACAGTTTAATCACTGGAAAGAACATCATGGGAAAAATTGAAAGACCGCCTTGCAAATGGGATTCCACCATTTGATGGAGACAATTATGCATACTAGAGAAATATAATGAAAACTTACTTGAAAAATTTTAGAGTGGATATATGGCTCTCAGTTGTCAATTTCTGTAAAGTTCCAAAAACCGCACCAACCAATACAGATCACAATAACTTGATCATTTGTAATTCAAAGAAAAGACATGTTATCTTGAGTGGATTGACACCAATAGTTTCTAGCAAATTAATGGCTTGCAACACAACTAATGATGTTTGGGATAAACTTAAAATCATTTATGAACAAAATCCAAAAGTCAATTAGGTCAAGATTCAACGATATAGAGAAAAATTCAAAAATATGAAAATGGATGAAGAGGAAGATATTGCAACCTAATGACTCAGAGTAGATGAATTTGTGAATGCCATCATAGTACTAGGAGAGGAACTCAATGAATATTTGGTTTTACAAAAAGTGTTCAGATGAATTCCTTTGAGATATAATTTCAAGGTCACAGCCATTGAAGAAAATAAGGATTTGACCAAAATAGAAATGGATGAATTACATGGGTCCCTCACAACATATGAAATTATAACATGTATATAAAATGAAGAATAAAATAGAGAAGAATCCATTAAAGCGATGAAGAAAACAAGGAACAAGGCACACAAGGTAGAAGAAATATTGGTAGATGATTCAGATGAAGAAGAAGCACATTTTGTAAGAAAGATCAAGAGGGGAACCTGATAATACAATTGTAATTTACCTTTTTAATGATTTAATTGTTGTAGAGTAGGACACTATGCTAAGAAATTTCCTTTTGAAGAAAATAAAATATTCCACAAGAAAAGGATCCTATGTTCTAAGGAGGACGACAGTTCTTCAGATGAAAGCGATGAAGAAGATATGGATGTAAGATAATTTCTCTTCATAATCCAAGAAACTCATAATGACGACCACAAAAATTATGAAATCAAAGAAATAAATTTTGAAGTAGAGTGTGATGAAGAAGCAATATTTGAATCTTTCTCGGGAGGAAAATACATCACATAAAGTGAACAAGAAGATGATGATAATATTAAAAACTTTTAGCATGTTAAAGAAGAAAATTCCAAGCTCATAAACAAAAATAGAGAGATAAGAAACAAATTGGTAAATTGTGAAGAAGAGAATCATGAGATTGCAAAAACAATTGACAACTTGAATGAGAAATTAGAATATTATGATAAATTGAAATTAGAATTGGATCATACAAGAAAAGAGCTGATGTTGACAATGGAAAAGTTGGAAAAAATTGGAAGAAGTACTAAAAAGCTAGATGAAATTCTTATCAATCATAAATTGTTAGGTTTTCCTTATTTAGAGAGAATTAGTGTTACTAGTGTTATTTTAATTCGTTATCATTAACATATATATATCATGTACTGAGAAGTAACAACATAAACAATAGGTAAAAGAACACAAGAGATTTATCTTGGTAAAACCCCAAATGGGGAAAAACCAACAACCCTTCTTAGATAGATTTCATTCACAAATAAAGTCCAAATAGATGAACCATAGCACAAGTGCTAGCTCAACTTGAAATACCACCCCAACTGTAGAAACAACAAAATACAAAGGTACCACACCACCTTGAGGAGTAGTGCACAAGAGAGAGATACCAAAAGACTAAACAGAAAGAAATCGAGTCACTACAATAGTTGCATATCCCTCTCCAAAATTGTTCCTTGCTTTTTGTAGTTGGGAGAGTGTGAGTGAGTGAGAAAATGAGCTAAGGATCCTTCTATTTATAGTCTTCATTTCCTTCTAGTTGGGCCGACTTCTCTTTTGGGAAGGTGTCTTTTCATTATACTTTATTCTTCTCGACCGAATTCTATTCTAGGGTATTTCAACATATGTCCAATGGATCTCTTTCCTACAGAATCTTCTTAGCATCTAAAAAATATCATCTTTGAGGGAAAAATCCTTTCTCAGCTACAAAACTATCAACACTCCCTCTTAGCTAGGAAGGCATATTTTATGATGTCTTCATATGGTAGTCCACTGAATACTCTGTAATAATATAGAAAGAATTTGAATGCTACAATGCCTTTGGTAGCTCGAATCATCAGGAACAATCTATATGATCAAATGGTAGCAAAAAAATCTATATCCGAAGGATCTGGTAATCTCCATGACAATCAACTAGTAACACATGACTACTACAATGTCATCCAATAGATCACAACTAATGAAAAGTAGTACAAAACTATTGTCGAGTGACCCATAGTCACTGCTAGTAGAACACATCCACTAAAGTAGAAACCAACTGTTGTCTGGAGTCACATATACTCCACCAATGGAACAAATCCATCGAAGTAGCATAAAACTACTTTCCGTAGTCACACAACCTCTACCAGTGGAACACATCCATCGTAGTAGCACACAACTACTATCTAGATTCTTACAACCTCCTCTAGTGGAACACATCTACTGTATTAGCACACAACTACTATTCATAAACACATAGTCTCTTCTAGTGGTACACAACCCTCGAAGTAGCACAAAACTACTATATAGAGTCCCATAACCTCCATCATAGTCTTACGACTACGTGTGTGATGTTTCTTCTCTCAACAGGTCCGACAATGTATTACCCCCTCATTCACCTCACGTGATTGATCCAGGGAACCCTTGGACAGAGGGGTTAGTTGACATGAGAAAAAACAACACACCTCCCTCTCAATTAGGGTGAACATTCTATAGCACTCCAAGCTTTTCCTTGAAGTACTCATACTTCACCCTTGACAAGGGCTTTGTGAGAATTCTCACTATCTTCTCATTCATGGATATGTATTGGATCTCCACAACTACTCTCTACACCATGTCTTAGATGTAATGATATTTTATCTCTATATACTTAGACCTGTCATGGAATATAGGGTTTTCTATAAGCTTCATGAAACTTTGATTTCCACAATGTATCAAGGTTGGCTCCAATTCTAGATCAAATATCCCAACTAGCAAGTTCTGGAGCCACAATGCTTCATGTCTTTCCATACTTGATGAGATATACTCTGATTCTAATGTAATGAGTGCCACTGATGTTTGTCTCCTTATCAACCATGATATCATTCCTAATCCCAAACTAAAACAACATCTATAAGTACTCTTACGATCCAATGCAGTCCCTTCCCAATCAAAATATGTGTATCCCTGCAACTTCACATATTCACCCAAGAAATATCTTAATCCATATCCAAGCGCATGATTAAGGTACCTCAAAATATTCTTTGTTTCCATCCAATGTACCTCTCTATGTTCAACCATGTGTTGACCTAAGGTATTCAATACAAATCATATGCCTGGCATGTTGTTAACTAGGTACATCAAGGATCCAATAACTTGTTTGTACATCACGGGATCCACCAAATCTGAAGATTTTTCACTCAAGAGATTCATATTCATCGTCATTGGTGTGGTCATGGACTTGTATTCCATCATCCTAAATTTATTCATGGTCTCAACAATATATTTTCCTTAGGTAACAGAAATATCATATTATCTCTGCAACACTTGCAATACCAGGAAGTAATTCATCAACCCTAGATCCTTCATCTTGAAATCTGAGGCGACCTCCCTCTTACACACATCAACGAGATTCTTGTCTCCTATTAAAAATAAGTCATATATATATAGTAACAAGATCAATGGGAATCCATCCCCAACCTTATAGTAAAGTTTAGGATCTGCCTCACTCTTGGTAAGTCCCAAGCTCATCAAATATCCATCTATCCTATCATACCATGACCTGGGTTCTTTCTTCAATCCATACAAGGGATTCTTCATTCTGCACACATGGGACTCCTTCCCATGGATCACAAAGCCTTGTGGCTATTCTATGTACACTTGTTCCTCTATTACCCCAATCAAGAAAGAAGTATTGATGTCCATCTAGTGTAATTTCCATCCCATTGCAGAAGCAATAGAAATGATCGATGTAATGGAAGCATGTTTTGCTATAGTAGAAAATGTTTCATCATAGTCTTCTCCCTCTTTCTGGGAGAACACTCTAGCCACAAAACTTTCCTTTTACTTCTCTACGATGTCGTCTTCAGCATGCTTGATCTTGTAGATCCATGTGGAAGTCACAACTAACTTCTCTTCTAGTCTTGGAATGACCTCCCATACATCATTCTTCATGATGGACTGATACTCCTCCATCATGGAATCCTTCCATTATGGATTCTCAATAGCTTCTTCAAAAGAGAAAGGTTTGAATCAATGATGTTTCTCATTAGTTCCGCATAGTTTGAAAACATATGTGGTCTCTGGCTCTCTCTAACAGAGCCTTTGGGAGATGCATTTCCTTTATCTTCCTACAAGGTGTTCTGAAGCCAAGATGTTATATTCCTAGTATCCATAGCTTCTTTAGGTATATCTACTCTACCATATCATTCTGAACTTATGGGATGGTTTCTTCAGGTGTAGAATCTACCATGACTACATCTTTGGGATCCTCCTGATCTATTTGGTCCTCATCTATTTGATATTCCCTTGATCTTCTGAAGGATTCATATTCATCAATGTTACATCCTAGATGATCTCGATCTGTCTCTTCCCTAGAATGTAAATTCTATATGCCTTCAACACTTCATGGTATCCAACGAATGTGTTCTTCTTTCCCGAAGGTTCCAGTTTCATTCTCGTTTCCTTGGGAACATGTATAAACATTGGACAACCAAAAATCCTCAAGAGACTGACTTCTGGCTTATTTTCAATTAACACCTCTGTATGTTTCTTGTTCCCAAATATCTTATGAGGGATTCTTTTTCAACCGTACTGGATGCTTTTTCCATAAGTGCATGGGTAGGCCCTTGTCATCTATCATTTATTTTGCTGCTTCTATGATGGATCTATTCTTTCTTTCTGCAACCCCATTTTACTGGAGGTTGTAGGGAGTTGTAATATCCCTCTTAATCCCAGCTTCCTGTAAAAAGTATTTAAACTCCTTTGAGGTGTACTCACCTCCATTGTTAGATCTCAAAACTTTAATATTCCCCTCAGAGAGATTATCAACTAAAGCCTTGAATTCTTGAAACTTGTTAAACACTTCATATTTTTCTTTCAAGAAGTAGAACCATGACTTCATGGAATAGTCATCTATGAACAACACATAGTATGAAATGTTTCCAAGTGATGCCACCATCATCTATGCGCACACATCATAGTGTATGATGTCCAAAATAACTTTGGATATTCTATCACTGTTTGTAGATATTCCAAGTGCACAATATTTTCATACTGCATCATGGTCTATCTGGATTTCTGGTAGACCTGTAACAATTTTTCTCAAAACCAGTAGTGATTTATAGTTCAAGTGAGCAAGCCTTCGGTGCCATAATTCATTGGAACTAAAACTATTTTTTACAAGGGCTTGTTCTTGGTGTCCCTTCAACTTATACAATCCTCCCTCTCAGACACCAATCACAGTGGATTTATTTATGCTTGAATTCTTGGGCCATAGAAGGAATTGTCCATCCACAAAAGTGGCCCTAAAACCTTCATACTCTAAAGTTGAAAAAGATAGAATATTCTTATTTAAACCTTATACAAATAGTATATCTTTAATGGAAAAAGGGTTGCCTGAGTCAAGTTGTAAGGAGACTTCTCCAAATCCTTTTATTTCATGATTGAAATTTTTTCCAAGCACCACCTGAAGTGAGGATTCATTTTATGTTGATTTTGATATAGATTTTATGAATCCGGTCATATGCTTGGAAGCACCACTGTATATGAGCCAAGTGTTTCTTCCTTGAGTGATGGTTTGGTGAGTGTTGAAATGAATACAAAATCTTCATCTTTGGGTTTGTGTCCTTCAACTTCAGTTGCATGTGCATGGTGCTTCTTCTTTTTTTCCTTCTCATGTTTGTGAGGACATTGTGTGGCATAATTTCTCATATTCTTACAACTAAATCATTGAACCTTTGACATATCCCTCTTACGACATGGCTTCTTAGACTTCCTTGGACTTCCTTCTTCTCTTTCCTTTCTCTTCTTCACTTGTGATGCAAGTTCTTTGTTTTCCTCATCATCTACCTTTTGTTTCTTGGACATCAATCTAGATTCCTCTTGAGAGAAATCTATCCATAACTTGCCAAACTTGGGTAACTTCTTTCTTGCACAAATTCCTTGAAAAAATGGGTCCCAAGACAGAGGGAAACAATTTCGCGTAGTGGTTACTAGTTCACCATATTCTACTAGATCTCCAATGACTGATAATTGGTCTTTGATCTATGAGATCCTTTTAAAGAAGTTGGTTATTGTATATTACTTGTTCATAGTCACATTTTTTAGTTGACGTTGAACCGTAAGATTTCAAATGGTATTCTTGATTTAATATATTCTGGTTATGGAATCAATCATATCCTTTGCAGTCTTTAGTTATGATACATTGGGTATCAGGTAATCCTTGATTGAGTTGTGTCAAGATCCCCTTGGACATTACCTCATTCTTCTTGAACTTAGGGTTTGCTTCTTCATCTTCAGGTTCTGGAAGCATATTCTTGATGTGATCCAACAATTCATTATATTATATAATGATTTTTACTCTATGCCTCCAATATATAAATTTATATTCTCCATCCAATATATCTTCAACTCTCATACTAGTTGACATTTTTCGCCAGTAGAAACCCTAACAATGAAAAACCTCAATTTTTCAAACTTCACCAAACTGCATTTTGAGGGTTTCAGGGGGTGCAATAGGTTAGGTTGCACTTCTCTGTGAAGGAATTATTTCTAAGCTCATTGGGATAGTGCTCAATGAGATTGACAAATTATTGTAGTTGCAAGGTGTCACTATAATGATTTTCCTTCTAGTCGTCAAACTGTTCTGAAGGTAACTAGTTCTAATTCCATGTTGGATTTTCCTCATTTACAAATAATTAGTGTTACTAGTGTTCTTTTACTTTGTTATAATTAACATATATATATCATGTACTAATAAGTAATATCATAAACAATAGACAAAATAACACAAGAGATTTATCCTGGTAAAACCCCAAATGGGGGAAAAACCTAGCAACCTTTCTTAGATAGATTCCATTCACAAAGAAAATCCAAATAAATAAACCCTAGCACAAATGATATCTCAACCATAAATACCACCTGAGTTGCAAATAAAATACCATACAAAGGTAGCACACCTCCTTTAGGAGTAGCATAAAAGAGAGAGATACCAAAAGATTGAACAAGAAGAAACAAAGTCATTGCACCAACTGTGTATCCTTCTCTAAACTTGTGCCTTGATTATTTTTAGTTGGGAGAGTGTGAATAATTCAATAATTCAACTAAGGAACCTCCTATTTATAGTCTTCCTGTCCTTCTAACTGGGCTAACTTCTCTTCTAGGAAGGTGTCTTTTCATTATGATTTATTCTTCTCATCCGACTTCTCTTATAGCGGATTTCAAGATATGTCCAATGGATCTATTTCTTCCAAAATCTTCTCATCATCTAAGAAAGGTCATCTAGGAAGGAAATATCCTCCCGTAGCTACCAAAAGATGAACAAAATTCACCCGTTGATAATAAAGTAATTGGATATGATAAAAATTCATATATAGTAGACACAGATAAAGAGGAAATGGAAAATGAAGGGAATTCTAGAATCTATGAAAATTCCTTAGCACGTGCAATCAACAATCAAGAAGAAATTGAATAACAATAGGAACATGACAAAAGATCATAATTCAGAAGGGGTGTGACATCAAGGAGGTTTTTTCCTATGAGGTATGAGAACAATCAAGAGGGATTTGAAGAACGACATGATTATAACACATCCATCTAGAACAAAAGATCATAATTTAGAAGGCATGAAGCACCAAGAAGGTTACTTCCTACTAGGTATGGGAATATTTTTCTACGTCATTTTTATACTTGTAAAAACTTTGGACACAAATATATTCACTGCAAAATCAATGAAAGAAGAAAATATATGAGAAACATAAATGATTATGGATATCAAATGGAAAATCATGTAAAAAATAGATCTCGAAATGCTTATGGATTCATTAACATAAATCACAATCCATTTGATCAACTAATGGATCAAAATATTGTATGCTACAAATGCAATAATCTATTGAATTTTCTACTTTTCACATCTGATAATTATTTCCTTATGAATTTTTCGCCATTGTTATCATAGAATAATTACACACTGAAAATAATGCAACATAAACAATAGAATCATACAAATATATCCATGCATAGTAGACACAATATTTTTATCTTGGGATACCCAACCTTGGGAGAAAACCCATCAACTTTTCTTAAGAAGAAATCAATCTAATTTCATTTCCATAAGTATAAATAAACCATAGAAAAATTCTCCCTTGCATGAGGAAGATCCCTCAAAGATAGCGAACCTTAGACAAAGGTAATGCACCAAAAAAATATCTTCTAAGATGTTTCTGCAATGTCCTCGGTATGCCACTATCTTAGGCACACTTGATGAGAAGAGATGATGTGATGTGTAAAATAAAATGATCAATCCTTTATTTATATCATTTGAGTGACCTTTAATTTACTTGTGGGGATGACCTATACTTTTGTGTTCAATATCTTAAATAGTTCTTTCAGGGGTTTCTTTCATTGTTTGTCTTGCCTTCTTGGCATTTCTTCTTCACTAGAAATGTTGTTCATGTTGAAATTACTAAGACAACTAAGACAGGGGGAGGGGGGGG
>CBVK0103310335.1:0-15111 GCA_900067695.1 Picea abies
TTATTGGTGAGTCAACCACAATCATCGATCTTCGAGGCTATAAGATCTGAAGGTCCTGAATAATTGCGGGATTGGAAAGAAGACGATATTTAATTCTCCTTTCAATCTCTGCAATCTGTCCCTGTCATTGATCTGGCAATTGCGCATCTGACGGTCACGACTTAATCTGAATTAATCTGATCATTTGTTAGATCAACCATAATCGTCGATATTTGGGTTTATGAGATGTGAGAATCTAGACCAATTGTGGGATTATAACTAGCGAGTTGTTTAATTGTTCTTTCACACTCCGCAATTCACCCCTGTCATTGACTTGGCTTGCAGATCCATTGGTCACAATCCTCCAACCGTCCTCAAGCCCACGTTCACTCATATGACCGATGTTTGTAATAATAGATGATCAAAATGGTCAATTTATTGATCAGACGGCTGCTGAGGCTTCTCACCCTGAGCTTACACATTTCCTTCTGATATTTTATCTCTGCATATTGTTCACTTCTCCTCCTGAGCTTATTATTTTCCTGTTTNNNNTGCATATTGTTCACTTCTCCTCCTGAGCTTATTATTTTCCTGTTTTCCATCGTTTCTATTGTTATTTCCATCAATGACAAGCACATTTTTCCTGTAATACCTGTCAATAGTTCATTATCCTTGATCATGTATCATCTCCTCACATGCATGTCTAATTAATATAAGTTTATAATTATGAGTATATCCACCAAGAAACCCCTCATCACTAGAGGTCTCTTTAGGATACACCTTCAACATTATACTAGACTTGTAAATAATGCAATCCTACCCTATAAAAAATAGATCACTCTATCTTAGAGCAGTCGATGTGAGAGCATCTCAAGTATTTTTCATTTCTTTTCAAATCAACATGAATAATAGGAGGAACATTGCCACTGGTCCATTCACCACTATCCAAATCAACATGTACCCATGAGTGAATGTATAATTCTCCCTTGGTCAAATTAGAATGACCAATCTGGGAGAATGTCTGCTCTGGGCTATTCACCACTACCCAAATCAACATGGCCCCATAAATGAATGTATCATTCTCACATGGTCAAATCAACATGACCAATATCATAGAATGTTTTCCCTTGGGCCACTCACCATTATCCAAATCAACATGGCCTTGTGAGTGAATGTGTCATTCTCCCTCGGTCAAATCAACATGACCGATCTAGGAGAATGTTTACCCAATGTTTATAACTAGAGAAACATAAACAATCCCTTTCAGCGAGGGAGACATTTTTCATCACTCCAAGCTTGTTTTTTAAGTTTAAAAACTTCACCTTAGATATAAGCTTGGTGAGAATGTCCACAATCTACAGATTTGTGGATATCTACTAGAGATTTACTGCTCCCTTATGTACCATGTCTCAAATGAAATGATATTTGATCTCAATGTTCTTTGACTTGTCATGAAATAATAGGGTCTCTCAAATCTTGACAGAATTTTGATTATCACAATGTATTAAGACAGTCTCTATCTCCTGATAAAACAGTCATGCAAGAATGTTCAGAAGCCATACTACTTTGAGAATTGTGACATTGACTATGATATACTCTTCTTTTGTTGAACTGAGTGCTGCAAAAGTATTATTCATGATAAACCATGATATCATAGCTGATCTTAAATTGAACTAGCACCTTGAGGTGATATTTTTGTCCATTGCACTCCCTTCCCAGTTGGAATCAGTATATCCATCGATCCTCACTTCACAACCTGAGACATGTTTGATACCATATCCAACTGTACCATGCAGGTAGCTGAACACATGTTTTAATGAAACCCAATGAAAGTGCATCGACTTAATCATATATATCCACTTTAAATTCACCATCAAATCCCCCTCTGGTCTCATAATTATCTCCCATACATCATTCTTCATGATGGAATAATTTTGTTCCATCATGGCATCATTCCAAACCTATTGGCATGTTTCCTCCTCATAAATGGAAGGTTTGGAATCAATGATGTGAATCATCAATTCCATATAACTCTAGAACCTCTCAGCTCATTTTCTCTCCCTAAAAGTACCACTGGGAGATTCATGCTCCTTTGCATCCGGCAAAATGTCAATAATCCATGTTGGCCTCTTCCTAGTCACTGCAACATCTCTAGGTACATCCAATGGATTTGTTGGCTCTAATAACTTCTCCTAATAGTATGAAGGATTAACAACTGGACTAGATAAATGTATACCCTTATCATTTGGATCCTCCTAGTCCTCATTACCAATCTCCATACGAGACTCTCTAGACCTTCTGAAGGCTACATCTTCATCAAAGGTAACATCCAAACTAACTTCCATCTGACATTCTATTGGAATGTATATCCTATATGCCTTCAAATTTTTCTTGTATCCCACAAAAGTACCCTTATTTCTAAAGGGTTATAATTTATTCCTCTTCTACTTGGCATCATGGATGTATACTCGACAACCAAAGATATTGAAATGGATGACCTCTAGCTTCAGTCCTATCAATTCCTTTTCAAGAGTCTTATCTCCAAATATCCTATAAGGGATTATGTTCTAAACATAAATGGTTATGTTTAATTCCTATTACCATAAGAAAATGGGTATATTATGATCATGAATCATTTCCTTGACAACTTCCACAATGGACATGTTATTCCTTTCCATAACACCATTTTACTAAGGGTTGTAAGGAATTTTTGAACTCCCTCTTGATCCTTTCTTCCTTGCATAAATCATCGAAGTCATTGGAAGTTTACTCTCTTCCATTATCTATCCTTAAATATTTGATCTTATTTATAAGGATGAAATATGAATCAGAAGTTTCAATGACCTGAATAATGTCACCAAGCCTCAAACCCTAAAATTTCAACTTTGACCAAATGTCAATCCAAGAGCACTAGTAGATTCACTAGGGAAAAACAAGTTAGTGTATAGAAAAATTAGTCCCAACGTTGTCCAATATATTCACAACAAACTTTAGGGAAGGTTCATATCTAATATTGTGGAGTGGTAGAAAAGTTGTGCAGCCACAGACAAATTGTACAACAATAGAGAATATGTGTAGAGAAATAAAAACTATGCACTCGTAGAAAAACTATGCAACTGTAGAAAAACTATGCAATGTCAGAAAAATTGTGGAGTGGCAAAAAAATTGTGCAACGATCGAAAAATTGTGCGGTGGAATATTTCAACAAAGCTCTGATACCATGTTGAATTTTATATTTTCATATCTGATAATTACTTCCTTATGAATTGTATTCCACTATTATCATAGAATAATTACATGCTCAAAATATCAACTAAAAAGAATGCAACAAAAACAATAAAATCATAGAAACATAGCCATTCACAGTAGACACACAATATTTTATCGTCGTAAACCCAACCTTGGGAGAAATCCCATCAAATTTTTTAATAAGAAATCAATTCAAGTTCATGACCATCGGTATAAATAAAGCCTAGCGCAATTTTTCCTTGCATGAGGAAGATCCCTCAAAGATAGAAAACCTTAGACAAAGATAGTGCACCCATAAATGAACTTCTAAGATGCTCCTCCAATGTGACTAGTATGCCACTCGCTTAGGTGCACTTGATGGGAAGAGATTATGCGATGTGTAAACTGGAATTATCAAGAGTTTATTTATATCATTTGAGTCATCCTTAATTTAATTTTGGGGCTAACCTATAGTTTTGTCTTCAATATCTTCTTTAATGATTTATGGGGTTTCTTTAATGGTTTTCCTTATCTTTTTGGAATATTTTCTTCACTAAAAATGTTGTTCATGAGCCTTGGTCATGTATGATCTCTTCACATGCACTTCTAATTAATATAGGTCTCTAATTTTGAGTAGAGTCAACGATAATCCCCTCATCAAAAGAAGTCTCTTGAGCCTACATATACAAACTTGTAAATAATTCAAACATGCTCTATAAAAAATAGATCACTCCATCATGGAGAAGACAATGTGAGAGCATATCGAGTCTTTTTAACTAATTTTCAAATCAATATGACTAATAGGAGAAATACTGGCACTGGTCCATTCCACACTGGCAAAATTACCATGGCCTTGTGAGTGAATGTATCATTCTCCCTTGGTGAAATCATCATGACCAATATGGGAGAATGTATCCCCCTCGGCCATTCACCACTAGCCAAATCAACATGGCCCCATGAGTGAATGTATCATTATCCCCTGGTCAAATCAACATGACCAATATGGGAGAATGTCTTCCCAATGTTGCTAACTCGAGAAAAATCAACATAATCTTGGTCAGAAAGTACCACATTGAACATATGTGAAAGAATATGATCCTACAATAAAACCAACTACAATATGGATACAGAGAGATAATGAAAACAAGGAATATTGTCGAATAACATTGATCGTTGAAGATAGAGAAGAGGATTAATGGTATATAAACAATAGGTTCTCAACACACATGATTGGGGAACAAAACTAATTCATCAACTTAAATAAAAGAAAATGTGGTAGTGTTGCATTTGGAGATGACTCCGCTATCAAAATACTTGGAAAAGGTGTAGTAAATATTGGAAGTGGAAAATAAAAGAAGAAAATGTCCTACCGGTTGAATATCTAAAGCATAATCTCCTCAGTGTTAGTAAAATATGTGATCAATGATACAGTCTTAAGTTTGACTCACGAAGATGTGAAATCAGCGAAAAATGATCAGGAATAATGGTTGCAATTGTAACAAGAAGACCAAATAAAATATTAATCCTAGACAATGAGAAGAGAAGGAAAGTTGAAGTTACAAAAAAGAGCCCCAAGGACCATAAAAAATAAATAACTTATATGAAGATAGAAAATGAAGAAGAAGTACTATTGAGTGCCATGTGTTCAGGGGCAACATCCCGAAAGAAAAGAGTCACCCTTTTTCATTGATGTCAAAGGGGTAGAGAAAGATCAAGAGCATGATTAAAGGGAGAGAGAAAGATGACAGTTGTAGCATGAGTGTTTCCATCAATGAAAAATGGGGATATTTTTGGAAAAATGGTTGTCATTGATTCCATAGTTTTAATTGATGTAAACCCCAAAATAACCCCTCAATAATCATATAGTTGTTTGAATAATAAGAGTAGAAAATTCATCAAAATTGAATGAAAAATCCCCATGGATTGATATACCTTGTCAAGTCCTTTCCAATGGTAGGTGGCATGTTGTGTGGTTCCTCATGATTGAGGATATATTCCCTCTTGAACATGACCATGTGAATTGAAAACAAGACGTTACAGGTCATCCCTAAATTAAAGAAGAAAAGTGTTGCAAAATAAGAGGTGATAGGTTGACTTTTAATTCAAAACATTAAGTGATTGGAAGGGTATAAATACACATGGAAGACCCTCTCATTTGAATCATTCAAGACAATAATTTCTAAGATCATGTTCAACAATGAAGGTGCAAAAGGACTCAGAGCTGCAGGTGCGAGCAAGGTTAGAGTTATAGGTGTAGGGAGGCCTTTTCTGAAAGGCCCTAATTTATTAGTCCCTCACTGGTTGAGAAAGGAGTGTCCTACGAGGCCATCATGGAAGGAAAGGGAAAGAAAATGGGGTTGTGTCATCCTTCTGGTTGGAGTTGAAGAATACAATAAGTTGGAGCTTCCTTTAGGTTGGAACCTATAAATGAAGGGGTTGTAACCTCCTTTTGGTTGGTGCTAGAGATTAATGGAAGTTGTATCTTCCTTTTAATGTAATATTGTATTATATAAGAAAAACATTTAGTGGATTTCGACATATATCTATTGTACACTGTGTATTTCTTCTACTTTTATTTATTGTATATTGAATACATTATTTGATTGAAAATAAAATTGCAAAAGGTGATAAATTGTACTTGACACTTATTCAACCCCCTCTTAGTATCAATAGTTCAAGCGGGTAATGAAGTAGTATGGATTGACCAAATTTTGTGAGAACTCGGCTTTCCTATTCATACCTTGACTAAAATCTACTTTGATAACCAAATTTCCATATAGGTTGTTAACAATTCAGATGCCCACCGTAAGAGGAAGCATGTTGAGATATATGCTCACTATTTGAGACAATTGGTTCATGAGAACATTTTTTTTGCAAAACAAAAGATGAGGTTGTTGATATCTTTACTAAAAATTTACCTAAATCCATATTTATCAAGTTCTCAATGATGTGTGGGCTTCAAGAAGTTGTAAATAGGGGTGGTTTCATAATAATTTAATTTCACCTCTTGAATCTCCAAAGTTGTGTGCTTATGTGGGGGTGTTGGAACATCAAGCATCAATGATTCGTCACACATATCCTAGGTTAATTTGGTCAAGAGGTCAACCAACATCTAGACATAGTCAGCCATGTGATGGACCATAATATTTCATCATTCAACTGAGTAGTATATTTGCTTGGTGGTCATATAGTCGACTAACACTCAAATATAGTCATTCTATGGACTGATCATCCCAACAATCGACTACGAGTTGGATGTGTAGGTGGTTGGGTCGGGCATCCTTGTCGATTTGAATAAACAGTAACAGTCCACAGTTATATGTGAACAAAATGTTCGAGATTATATGGAATTTGATTAGATATTGAAGCTATAAACAACAGACCTCAAGAAACATAGCATGGATATTTTGAAATAGATCAAGTGGATCAATATGTGAAACATGAATCATGATGCTCTGATCACAATGCACTTTGATTAAGTGTTGTAACAATTTCTTTAGACACCACCCTCTATATTTTGTTTTATTTTTGTCTTTGATTATCTATAGTACTTTGTTTTTTATTTCATGTCATGTTCCTTCCCCTTCCCCAACACACCCTTGATACAAGGCTTCCCCATCTCTTAGGATCGAAAAACACATGTCGAGGTGTTGTTCACATGGAACCTTTCCCGAACTAGGTAATCAAATTTATGATTTGATAATTTGCTACTAAAACCAAGATAAACATCAACGTTCAATCCATTGAGTCTTACATTTAAGGTTTCTTAAATACCCCCACATCGTCCTACTCATCGTAGCCTAGAAATCTCTTCTACAGTTGAGTAAAGGTTTTGCGCTTCAATTCCATCGATTTCTTGGTCTAGTTGATTCGACACATGAGTTGTTACACACTCCTTAGTGGATTTTTACTTCCATGACCACCATATTTTTTTCCTAATAAAAAAAAACTCTTTGTCGGATCTAGGCTAGCCACATTTTGACACCACAACTCAACTTTTAGGTCATTCCATATCACCAATTTTTCTTACCAAAATTGTCTCACTTGGAGCTGTTGATTCCATTGCATGAGTCAATGAAGAAGCTAATTTATCTTACTTATTTAAAGTTTAAGAACAGTTTGACGGTGTTAGACCCCCTTTGCCTCTAATAATTTTCCAAGGGAAACATCAAGAGAAACCAACTAATAGATTGTTCGATTAGTATTTCCCCCCTATACCCAAGTAATACTAATTATTTTCACGTCAATATTGCTATGGGCCTTGTTATCCCCATTTTGTGGATAACTAAGGAGATCATGTCTCGATGCCCTAAGGTTGTCGATATAGAGTGTCGAGAGACTACATGACAAAAAAAAACATTTTCATAGAAGGAAAACCCACTCACCACCACACATGTTTAGAGGTTTACAGGTGGCATCCACCACACTAGTTGGATTTTAGAAGGTAGTAGGCCTCGCTCCATGACTTACAAGTCATTATTATGGTGAGCCTCATTTCAACATTTAATTTGTTTGAATATTTTTCATCTTAGATTACTTTATATTTCATTATATGTGCTTGGACATTATGCCTTTTTCCTTGCTTCACATTGGTGGTTGACATTGTGCCCTACTAAGTGGTTTTCCTTGGGGATGGTTTTTCTACTAGGATCTCTCTTTATGATCCATTGTTCTTGAACAACTTATCACTTTCCATCATTATTTCTCATCATTTACTTATCTCTTGGGATTTTAGGGTATATTGACCCAAGAAGGCGTTGTCCTTCATTCTATGGGAAGAAATAGCTAAAGGACCAGAGGGGTTAGGTTTGAGTAAAATAAAAAATCCTTATATAAACCTTCCATATGCTTTGCCCAGGGATCATTCAAGAAAGCAATGAAACACTTATATTTGAATAAAGGGGACCCAAAATAAAAAAAAAATGCTTAAATATTAGTTGAAGGATAGGAGGTCTCATCACTTGTCGACCTATCACATCCATGGATATCTAGTGGTATGACATTTCCATCATTTGGTCATGAAACCAGGATAATGACTCTCATTTGCATGACTGAGAGAAAGGGGGTCTCATGACAAGCCAACCTTCTAATTTCCATTAGGTTTGTGGGTGACATTGTCATCACCTCATCACCATGACACGGAAGTGACCTTCCATCTCTCCTTATGCTATTATTGAAAGAAAATTAAGAAATAAATATGAAAGGCAATTGATGGGATTAGAAAAGGTGCATTGTGGATGAAGGTACCACACACCCTCTACAAAGGAACCCATGAATGAGACACTACAACCCCTTGAATGTCATGATCCCTATGCCCATTGAGTCCTCACCCCATCCACCCCATCCACTTTACATGGATTAGAGAGGGATATCTTGGAATTTCTCCTTGACCTAGGGAAAAACATACTCAATATGAAACCTTGTCAATGCTCCCATACTTAAGCTTGACAAATCGCATAGTGTCTTTTAGATGTTAATTGTTTGATATAGTGATATTTGATGCACATGCTAAGATAGATTCTTTATTGATTGGATCCACTTACCATGATGTTATGACTTGATATCCTTGGAGGGAATGTTTATTTGTCTTTGAAATATGGACGTTTGATGAGGAGAAGTGTATTTACCATGATATGAGTGCCTAGATGCTTGTCACATGGCTTTTAGAGGCCCATCCATGCTTCTCAAAGCTAAAGCATGCTCGTGAGGTGCCACTCTTTGAAACATGGATGTTTGACGAGGAGAAGAGTATTTACCATGATATGAGTGCCTATATGATTGTCACATGGCCTTTGGAGGCCCATCCATGCTTCTCAAACACCAATGACTTCCGCAAAGTGGAAAAACATCCCCAAAAGGGGTGACCTCCTCCTAAATTAGGGTTTAATTTGTGCAAAAAGTGAAATTTTAAGTGAATTGTTTAATATTACTTTGTTAAGGGGGGAAAATTACGGTTGTTGACCCCTAATCTTCTGTTTTACTCCTTATTTTGTGGACAACCTATGTTAGCTACATTTTGTATAAATAGAGATCATAAGATCCCATTTTAAATAATAACTCTTCCTCTTGTGAGAGACTTGGTCTGAAATTTTCAGCCCTATTGGCTCTTTTAGCTCTTGTGCACTTGTGTATGCCTATACTTATGAATGGTTGATGGAAGAAGTGATGAGATATCCTTTGAAGGCTATTCTATTAGTATAGTGGTGGATTATCTTGGAATTTTTCCTTGAATTGCTATGGTTTATACTTTTTTTCTATCATTTGTTTCAAGTCAAGATTTTTGTGCTAGGAACTAGGTGGGAATTATAGGGGCATGCATCCCTACCATAGTCTTCATCACTTTATGCTTCATATTATTTGTTAGACAAGGGTTTTCTAAGAGAATAAACCCTCATAGCCTAAACCTTAGCCTAGAGAAACTTTCTTTGGGAAGTAAAAGGGATTACACCCCCAAGGAGGTAGCTTCTCTAATCTCCCTCTGACTCCATTAACCCAATAGTAAAGGAACTAGTTATAATTTTTTTTGCATTGGAGATATAAAATCATTGCCTTGGAAAACATAATCTTTGACCTTTTAAAAGCTCTCTTGCTTGAAGTTGATTTCTCTCATTGAGAGGAGTCTCCCCCCACTAGGGTGTACCCTCTCTCCCAACACTCTAATTGCTTTTATAAACTTTAACCTACATCCATTAGGGCTGCATAACCCTAGCTACTAAATCTCTCATAACTCTTAAAGTAGCCCTAGACTAGCTCTCTAACTTTGCTCATTTACTCTACTAACTACGACACATCTTTTAAACTAGTTCTTGGAAAATTTTCATGGTTGATTTTTTTGTTGTTTTCCAATAAATGCTACAGTCATAAGGTTGCAATTTTCTTCAGAATCAACATGTTACAACAACCATCTTATCTATCTTCTTAGGTGTCATTTTTCAGCTTATATTCATTGTTAAATCTGATGTTGATTTACTTAACTAGTAGATCTTTCTATGTTGATTTTAGGCATTTTATTTGATGATATAAGCTGATATCTACTGCTGAAAATTAGGAACAGTAAGCTTAACTTTCTGATCAGACAAACATATATCATTGCAAAGTTTGTTTTCTTGTGTCTCTTGAAGTTTACATGTATCGATTTTATTCTGGTGCAGTATTCATTAATAGTAAAACATCTACTAATTTTGTGCTGCTGAATTGATTTTTCAAAATTAAATTTAACATATCATCTTTAAAGGGTTAAAATTAATAATAGCCCATTACGTTGAAATGTGTCCCAGTCCTAATTTGATCCCTGTAGGTATGCCCGATTCGACTCGTAATGCTGATTTTCGAGTAGTGCCATTGCAAGTAAAACAACGCATAAAGGCGGCTGCCCGTAGCATTGCAAAATCGATCCCTGTAGGTATGCCCGATTCGACTCGAAATGCCGATTTCCCGGTAGTGCCATTGAAGGTAAAGCAACGCATAAAGGCGGCTGCCCGTAGCATTGGAGCCGTTAGTGCTACTGCACACCAATTACCAACAGAAATACATAATGATCGACAAAAAACTGTGAATAATATTAATCAGCAGATTCAGCATGGGCAGCCCAGTAGTACGTCAGCCCCATCACATAGTGGGAAACTGGAAAACTATGTATAAATTCGTTAGAGGCATGTACGCGGATTCAAAAGAATATTATTTGTTTGATATGCGTATTATTAAAAAAAGTCGTGGTTAAAGTAATAATTGGATTATTCGATGAAAGGGGTAGAAAAAAATAGATTGATTATTTCAATGTAATTGATATCTATGTTATGTTGTTATTTTTTCGTCAGATTAAAATTTGTAAAATATTTTTATATTTTTTTAATGTTTAGATATTTTTTATTTTTTTCAACTTAATATTTTTTTATACACTCGTAAGTCTCTATCCATGACGGGTGCGTCTAAAAGATTAATCCATGAAGGACATCTGCGCCCACCATTTCACGGATAGACATTAATCCACGGATCGATGTTAAAGAATAAGCGAGCATGTAAAAGCGACATGCCCATGTGGTAAAACGGTGGAGTGGAGATGAACGACTCAGTCATCCATAGAACCAAATGCTGTAAACAGAATGCAAGAAAAAAAAAAACATATAAATTAAAATAAATAAAATACTTAAATATAATAAAAACAACTACTGTTATGTTAATCACTTTAATCACCTATCTCAAAACAAACATTTTTTTGTCTTGAAATCACAGCTTTTATTTATTCTGACCAGATCTTTGCAATTTACAAACCCACCCATACCCTTTGAAATCGGTATTATGGCTTTGACAGGTAACATCTCCAACGTTGCCTTCTGCATATCTTGATCTTGACTTGTATTTTACAAAGCCAATCACACCCTTTCATAAAAATCGGTATTATGGCGTTGACAGGGAGCATCTCCAACGATGGCCTCTGCATATCTTGATTTTGACTTGTATTTTAGAAGGCCAAGCACACCCTTTGGAACCTCGGATCTAATCCTCTTGATTGTATAGAAGAAGAGGATGGTTTGGGAAGAATTGTAAATGAAAAACGATATGGGCAAGGAAAGGGTCGGACTTTAACTTAATTTTCAGCATGTTTACTTTTTTCAGTTTTAAATTTTGTAGTAAATTATTATTTTATTAGGGAAATTACATAAATAAAAGTGGTTGAAATAAGTGGAGAGCATAGATGATTTCGGGGGTTAAATTTCTCAAATGAGTTAATTTTCATGATTTTTCCCCAAAAAAAAAGATTAACTAATTTCAATTTTTTTCTAAAAAGATTCACCCAAATTCCATAGAATAAACTTATTTTACCAATAAAATCTCCAATATTTGATAGAAACTATATTAAATCCTTATAAATTTGCATATTTTTATAAAATTATTATCAAACATTTTACATTTTGCATATTAATAACTAGTAATATTAGTGAAATTATTTTCAAAATGTTAAAAATAATCATTGTTAAAAATATTATTAGTAGTATTAGTAAAAGTAATATATCAAATATTATTTTACTAATATTAATGAAATAATATTAGTAAAATCATTGTTAGAAATAATAATAGTGAAATTATTTCTAAAATGTGGCTTTTATTGTGTGTAACAGATTATTTATTACATAACAAATTACAATCATTCAAATTTTACAAAACTATTAATATCTTCCATTAATACTACTAAAATGCTTTGCTTATAAAACTTTTTCTCCGTCATGGTGTGTGGTCTTTAAGACTTCTTTATGGTTCTGGTTTCATTGGTCTACCTACAATACCTCAACATTACTCAGCAATGAGCCATGCCCATAGAATAAATGAAAATATCATAAACTGAAAGAGAAATGTTAATATAAATCATTTATGTAGACACTGAGCATACACAATTTAGTGCTCCAATTTTGTATTTCCGATAGGACATGAAACCCATGCAACATTTAGATCCAATTTAGATGCAGAAATCTTACCGTGGCCGACCTTGAGTTTCAATCCTTGGACTGGACGAATTCCAGAATGCAGCTAATCCATCTATCTTATGATGCTTCTTCACTCTAGTTGCCTGTATGGTCTTTAAGGCTGCGTTATGGTTATGATTTTTGTTTCATTTGTCTGCATGCAATAATTCTTTTGTTTCATTTGTCTGCATACAATACTTTTGAACATTACTTGCATCCAATAAAAATTAACTATGTAGACAAGAAATATTCGATCACCCAACATACACAATACATTGTCCTAATTTTGTATTTCTTTGTATTTATGGTATTTCTGATAACAGATAAAACCCATGTAACATTTAAATATCCAATTGAGTTGCAGGAATATTACCATGGCTACTTTGAATTTCAATCCTTGGACTGACCGAATTCCAGAAATGTCCCTATCCATCTATCTCAGTCATGCATCATCCATTTATATAATCAATTGTAAGAATATAAGTATAATATTACAAAAGGGAATGTGGAATCGGAAACGTTCCAATTATCTTCAATAAAGAACATGTTCAGAACATTCAAAAAGTTCCCGTAACGCGCACAAGCAATAAGGAAATTCTAAGAATATATTGATATGGCAATGTGGAATCAGAAACGTGATCGACAGTTAAAAAAAACTCTAATAAACCCACACTCAATTTTAAAAACCTTTAAATCGTCGCTTAAGTAAACCCTAACCCCACAGGCAATTAAAAAGACCTATAAATCGCCGCTAAAGTAAACCCTAAACCCACAAGCAAGACAAAATCCTGAAAATGGCCACGTCATCGTAACGGAATTGTGGGTTAGTAAATAACGTCAGGAACAAACGCACACCAATTTAAAAATATATATAAATAGCCTATTGGTATATTAAATCCTATCCATCTAAAATCTATTCATAATTAAAAACTATTCTAGCCATTTCCAAAGATATATCCTATGGAGTAATTATAATTTCACACAATTATTAAATGAATTATAATTTCACACTATTATGAAATTGAATCCTAATACAATAAAAAAATGTACGAACTGCCGAGAGTAATGGGTTAAATTTTTATATGAGCTTGCAAGCATACATTAATCATGAGCTCACACTATTATTAAATTGAATCATAATATAATAAAAAATGCATGAACTGCCGAGAGTAATGGGTTAAATGTTTATATGAGCCTGCAAGCATACATTAATCATGAGGTCACACTATTATTATATTGAATCATAATACAATAAAAAATGCATGAACTGCCGAGACTAATGGGTTAAATTTTTATATGAGCTTGCAAGCATACATTAATCATGAGCTTTAGATTCATAGTGATGAGTTTAATTTTTATCCGACCTTCTAAGAGAATTTTGATACCTATGTAATGTCAATTGTATTATTTAATTTATTTCAAATACACATCAAATTCTTTTTTTAAATTTGAATGGTTTGAAATTCTTTTTTTAAATTTGAATGGTTTGAACCTAGCCTTGAGGTATGAACATGAAGAGAATCAAAAGAGTATAGAATCATTGCAGAAGCAACCTGAGGTAAGTAAATCAACTAAAAAGAAAAAAAAATTCAAGAAATTCCCAGGAAGTATATATATATATACTATTACAATGCTAAAAAAAATAGATAAAATAACTTTTATTTTGATACTAGACCAACCATTTCAATAATCTAGCATAATCATTTCGATAATCTAAGTATATAATCTAGCACAGTTGACTTACTATAAGTATATATTTACTTTTTTATTATGATAAGTCAGTAAAATATTATTCTAGCAACAATTAGTTAAATTACAAGGAAGACAAAAATCTTCACCAGTCCTTATATTAAAGTTTATCTTACACAAAGGTGTCCCAATATGTAAATAAAATACCAGTACTAACGTTACCTATTCTTAAAATCTATGCAAGTGTAAGTATCATCAAAATTTATTATCCTAAGTAATTTCCTTCCACTTAAATTCTTTAAAAAATTCAGGAAAGATTTCATCGATCTTCATGTTAGTTCAAAGTTGGAATTAACAAATATCCTTATTTCTAAACAAACAAGTGTCATCAGAAAAAACCTTAAAAGTTACTTACATTTAAGTGTATTCCCAATGATCCACAAAATAATCAACCATAAAATAATCAAATTTGATTGAAAAATTTTAGTAAATAAATGTTAAGAAAAGTTATGAGCTCAACATAGAACCTACAATATCAATGGGTAAAGGTTCCTTTATTTTTATTTTTATTTTTATTATCTAACTTATTTCCTTTATATCAGCAGACTCTTATCACTATTTTAAAAACTATTGATTCCAACACTAAATAATTGACTAAATGTGATTATAACCATACTTCTAATAAATCGTATCTAAGATTGAAATCAATCTTAGATACGATTTATTAGAAGTATGGTTATAATCACATTTAGTC
>CBVK0103310339.1:0-18985 GCA_900067695.1 Picea abies
AGACCTCCAACAAATCGATGCCTCCCCTAATTAAAATTCACATTCCAGAAACTCTCTGCTCCTTGCTCACAGCAAGCCAACAATCCACCGAGAATACCACAGGCTCAGAGCCAATACAACAGTGCACAGCAAATACCACAGTGCACAGAAAACTCTGCTCTCGGAAAAATGAAATGGTTCTCAGCCAACACGACTGGCTCAACAGAACATATAGTCCACAACATCCATCCCCCGCCGAATGGTGCATGCATCCCCCTCATCCCATCCCTTATTCCTCCCTACCGACTTACGTAATTACTCCTCAACCACCTTCGTCCTTCGTCCTTCGCCCCCTCGTTAATGTTTTATCGTCTCGGGATTTATGGACTATCCCGCTCTGCATACGCCACCCCCCCCCTGGGTATACACAACTCTTATTATATCATTTCTTCACTTCTCTTTTAAATTTAATGATCAGGTCATTAAATGAATTCTGTAGTTTTATTATTATTTTATTAACCTCAATTTTCCTTAATTAAATCTTACTTAATAATCTTCAACCATTTATCAATTTAGGTCATTACATACGCCCACCCTTCAAGAAACTTCGTCCTGAAGTTAAGGTATCGGATGGTACAGAGGAAAAGAGCATGGTTCATACATTCACAGCAGTAACTGGAAATATCAGTAAGTAATCAAGAAGTCCATACATACTAATGTATATGTACACAGAATGCATGTGTAGCTAGTACGTGCAACCTCATGCATGTACTAATAATCAAACTGCCATTCTTCAATAATTTACGTATGCATTTAATCCAGTCAGTAACGCTAGTCTTTTATAAAAGACAACAATCAATTATCTATATGAAAAAATCCTTTTTATTACAATTTTCCAGTTCAGTAATTTATTTTAAACAACTGTGGTTTAGTTACACAATAAAGAATATTCATAGATACACGTTCTCTTTTTTTTTTTTTGAAGGGACGACATCACATTCCACCACAAGATAGATCTCCATATGTATCAACTATTCTTCTCATCCTTCCTTCCTAACCTACTTTCGTCTCCCATCCTATCCGTTCTCTGCTAGACTATCTTGGAGCGCCAACTATATTGGCCTAACTCCAAATAGAACCCGTAAGTGGAAGTTTCGTTATCTTGACCAAGCTTCCCTAGCAGGAAACTGACAGTCCATATCACACGTCTTGGGGAGCGTGAACTAGCACTGTCCTCCTAGGACTTCAAGTTTCAGAGGATACATGGTGGGAAACACCTCCACCCCTCCTAGCAGTACCAGGGTCAACACCCTATAATGGAGGATACACGGTGGGAAAAGCCTCCACCCCTCCTAACAGAACCAGGGTCAACACCCTACAATGGAGGATACACAGGGGCACCGTGTTGTTGGAGGTTTTGTCATCGTTTATTCGGTTTTGGGCAGTGTTAGTACCAAAATCATAACATAATCATGCATTAGTCCACCTATCATAGCAATGAATCCAATCGATATAATTTCCCACATATTATTCATACCATAATGTTTCTCAGCAGTGGTCCACATATCCACTTTCATCATCATTATCACTTGGCTATTTCATAGCCCATAACCTGCAAATTAGTCTGCAACACAAACTCATACATTCCTGTGCATTATCATCATATAATTGCATACTTTCATTAGTTCAATTTGGTATCCCCGTACCAATACATTAACATCAAAGTTTTCCCATCTGAATTAGATTTCACGATATTCCATAATTCATACTCTTTACTCATTCACAAGATTATCATTTACCAAAATAGATTTCATCGTATCCAACATCATTCCAACAGTATTAAACATTCAACAATTTCTCTTTCTCACAATATGCCACATCATATACATCATCATCAATAACATTTAATCATTATAAAATTTTCATTCACATAATATATCGCATTACATGCATCATCATCAATAACACTTAAACATTCATTACTGTTCAAAAGTTTAAAGTTTAAGTATATCACTTAACAGTTTCACTGTGACTAGGAATTAAAGTGTATAGGCCTCAGGTAATCCTGGTCGTCTAAATCAAAAGGTGGTGTTACCTACACCCCTCCTTCGAGAAATAGGTTCTCGAGGTGGTCAAAATAGTGATTAATGGTCTCTCCATAGTGTCTCAGCGTCCTCCCAAGTAGCAGATCCTGGACTATACTTCTCCCACTAGACCTTAACTTGGTCTACCAGACGGTTTCTGAGATGTCGGACTCTACGGTCCACTATCTGTAATGGTTCGACCATGAAGGTTCCCACGTCTGATACCTACAATTCTTTCCAATTTAGTTTATGTGATTCATCAGCAACATAATGACGTAAAACAGATACATGAAATACATTATGAGTTTTATGCAAATTATGAGTTTTATGCAAGTGGGGTGGCAGTACGAGACGATAGGCAACAGTTCCAATTTTCTCTTGGACCCTAAATGGCTCAATAAACCATGGTGACAACTTATTCCCCTTCCCGAACTGTATGGTGCTCTTATTAGGCCTGATACGAATGAAAACTTGGTTCCCCACTTCATAATTTCGATCGGTCTTGTGTGCATCCGCATAACTTTTCTGTCTATCCTGTGCTTCCTTTAGTCTCTGCCTGAACTGAATCACCTATTCCTCCATTTGCTGAATCAATTCTGGCCCAACTATTACATGGTCTTCTAGTCTATCCCAGCTCAATGGTGTTCTGCATGGCCTTCCATACAAAGATTCATATGGTGGCATTCCGATGGAACTGTGATAACTGTTATTGTAGGCAAACTCTACCAAAGGTAGGTGCTTCTCCCACTAGGTTTGATTATCCATTACGTACATCCTAAGAATGTATTCCATGACTTTATTTACTCTCTCGGTTTTCCCATCTATTTCAGGATGATAAGTTGTGCTTAGGTTCAATTGAGTCCCCAATGTTGACTGTAAACTTGTCCAAAATCTAGAAGTGAATCTGGAGTCCCTATCTGAAATAATCTTCTTAGGTATCCCGTGCAAACGGATAACCTCACTTATGAACACTCGGGCCACATCAGTAACATCATATGTGTCTCTAACTGGAATGAAATGAGAACTCTTGGTTAACTTATCCACTATCACAAGAATGGCATTGTGTCTATGAGATGTGAGTGGCAACCCTACAACAAAATCCATTGAGATGACTTCCCACTTGGACATAGCAACGTCATGTGGTTGTAGGAGGCCGGTCGGGTGATGGTGCTCAGCCTTCACTTGTTGACACTCTAAGCATATAGCGATGAAATGGACTACATCGCACTTCATACCTACCCAAAAGAAGAGTTTCTTCATCTCCGCGTACATCTTCTTCACGCCTGGATGCACACAATAAAGTGATCTATGGGCTTCCTTCAGTATGATGCTTCGAATATCCCCATTCTCCGGGATGTACATCCTTCATCGATATATCAACAATCCATCTGTTCCTAGATTATACCCTTCATACTTTGGGTCTATCTTCCTCCCGTTCTGGAGGTTTGAGGTAAATTTTAAATACCAACTGCCTCCTAGTAGTTGTGCCAACACCTGTTCCCTCAGACTAACCTTTAAGGTTACCAAGGAGAAGATATGTGGTCTCCTACTCAAGGCATCCGCGACCACATTTTCCTTTCCATTTATATATGAAATACCAAAATAATACTCACTCATAAACTCACTCCATTGCCTTTGCTTGACATTCAGATCTCTTTGGGTGAAGAGATGTTTTAAACTTTGATGGTCTATTTTGAGTTCAAAATTTCGACCCACAAGATAGTGCCTCCAAAGTTTCAGAGCTAACATTACAGCTGCCAACTCTAAATCACGAGTCGCATAGAACTCCTCGTGCTTCTTCAACTTTCTTGATGCATAAGCTATCACTCCTCCATCATGCATTAGCACGGACCCCAACCCTTGTTTCGAGGCATCCATGCAGACCATGAAGTCCTTTTCCATATCTGGCACTCGTAGAATTGGCGCACTAGTTAGTAACCTCTTAAGCTCAATGAATGCACTATTACATTCTTCTGTCCATTCATACTTGACCCCTTTGCATTGCAATGTGGTGATGGGTTTCACTATTTTTGAGAATCCTTCCACAAATCTCCGGTAATAACCCACTAGCCCCATGAAGCTTCTCACCTCATGTGCATTTTTTGGCACTGGCCATTCCAGAATGGCCTTTACCTTCTCGGGGTCCACCAAGATTCCTTTGCCTAAAATGATATGACCTAAATAGTGGATCTCTTTCTGGAAGAAGGAACACTTCGACAACTTCCCATACAATTTGTTCTCCCTAAGGCAAGACAACACTATTCACAAGTGTTCCTCATGTTCTCTTTCATTCCTAGAATAGATGAGAATGTCATCCAGAAAAACTTGCACAAATCGATCTAAGTACTTCCGGAATATGCCGTTCATGAGGCTCATGAACACTGCTGGCGCATTAGTCAATCCAAAAGGTACCACAACAAACTCGTAATGTCCAAATCGAGTTTGAAAGGCAGTTTTTGGGATATCACTTTCCTTAATCCTTAACTGATGATACCCAGATCGTAAATCGATCTTTGAGAATACTACCGCTCCCTTCATCTGATCGAAGAGGTCATCTATTCGCGGCATTGGGTACCTATTCTTCACTCAAGCACGGTTCAAGTCCCTGTAGTCTATACACAATCGTAAGAATCCATCCTTCTTCTTTACAAAAATTACCGGTGCGCCCCAAGGTGAGACACTGGGCCTTACTAGCCCTAAGTCTAGCAACTCCTTCAACTGTATTTGCAATTCACAAAGTTTCGGTGCTGTCATTCAATACAGGGTCTTGGATATTGGTTCTGCACCAGGTTTCAGCTCAATGGTAAAAGCAAGCTCCCTCTCAGGAGGTAATCCTTGTAATTCGTCTGGAAAAACATCCTGAAATTCTAACAATACTGGGTACTGATCCAATGAGGGTCCCTTCCTTTTTTTCACTGCCTCCACAACATAAAGTCAACACCCTTGTCTCAAGCATCGATTAACCTTCATAGTTGATATAAAGCGTAATGACACTTTTCTCTGTACACCTTGGATCTCTATTGGTCTTCCTTCATGATCAATACAAAGTACTTTCTTGGCGAAATACCTTGTCATGCTTTCCAACCATGCTTCCGCGCGTTCACTGGCGCGACCCCCGGCAAACTTTGGAAGTTTGATTTTCTGCAACTCTCGAGTAATGTCCTCAGGTGGAAGCCCTCCCCCTAAATCCCTTGATGCTTTTGGATTACCCGTTCCATATGGTGGGGGTTCCACTTCATTCCCTACTGGTTGGCACCCTTTTAAAGTCTCGTTAATAGCTTCTAACGAGCGTAGTATGAGAGCTAGTTCAGGCGATGGTGTTGGTGGTGCTAGTGGTGCTAGTGGTGGTGATGGCATTGGTGGCGTGGGTGGTGCCCATGACGACACTCCCCTGCCTCGACCTCTTCGAGTCCTGGCCATCTGGTATGACTTAACCTGCATCACCCAAAGCTATCGGGGTGAGTTCCAGGACGTTTCAAATTGGTGCTACTCAAACTTAGAAACAAGGTTAGGCGTAATTTTTATTTACTTGTCTGTAAACAGACATTACTCCATAAGGGGAATTGGCTCAGTTTTGGGTTAGGATTAAGCATCTAAGCTTGGTCAACATCGAACTTTAAGGTAGGCTAACCTTACACTTTAATAACATAGTTGAATTAAAATTATTATTTACATTAATTTAATCCATTTTAAATTTATAATTTTATTCGTCTCTGCATATGCATGTAGTTAGGTGAATATACTTTGTCTTCTGTATTGCTCATGACCCTTGGCTCCTAACTGCCAGGTTCCCACTTAAATTTTGGGTTTTGGGGTTTCCTTATGCCCGATGCCAAGAGTCTCCTGCCCTCACGAATTCTCGATCTCCGATATGTTCCTATCGCTTTAGCCCCTAAGCTATGCTCGTGATCCACATGACCTTGCCTTGTGACCGCAGCTTTATTCCTTATAGAGATTTCGGATATCGCGCTATCAATTTGCATGAATCCCATGCCTACGGAATTCTCAATATCTCAATGCCTGATGAGCCTCTTCCTTGCATGTTAGCCTTTCCGGCTACACCGAGGCCCATGTGACCTGCACCTAGGTGACCATAGTCCTAACTCCTGTCGGGATTCGGGGTTTCCCACAACAAAGATTCGACACATATTGAATCCCGAATCCCCTGATCTCCGATTTCACGATATAATTAATTCTTAATTAAACAGTCATTAATTAATCCTTAATGAAGGTTTAAGTGTTATGTTAATTACGTAGGGCTTTCGAGGTTCACGAGTTCTCCTGACGTGATTTTCTCGTCACCGAGAATCCCAAAATTTCGATCTCTGATGCTCGTGTGAGCTCTCTCTCTCCTCCACGTCACCACTTCCTCATGTCATTCTATCAGTTATCGCGAAATCGCGACTTCTAATGCAACAGTTCCTTTGTATGCAAAAGTCTGAAATGCCAAATCCCGACTCCTTCAGATCCTGGGACACGTGTCCCTCCAATCGAATGGCTCTGTTCTCACGTTGGAAAATCACATGTCGGAGGTTCACGCACTCGTTCACAAACCCTTCCTAGCTCCGAACACCGATATAGAGTGACACCTATCCTCCACTTAAACGTTATGGTTGTGGGACACATCGCATTTCGGGAGTTTGCAACTTTTCTGGTCGTGATTCCTTTGTATGCAGGAAACCCGAAATGTCGAACCCCAATCCCTTGGTATCCCCTGACACGTGTCCTTGTAATGAACGACTCAGATCTCATCAGGAAATCGCGGATCATGATTTCCTGTTGCACATTTCCTTACCCTTGAAAACTCCAATGAACAAAACTCCGATGGCGCCCGATCCTTTGCCACCTATCCTCGAAGATGGATGGTCCTGATTGATTCTCGGGGTTTCAGGACTTACGATGTCCTAGTTCTCATGACTTCGAGCACTCCGATTTCCTGATCTACAACTTCCGTCTGATCCTTGACACCTATACCGTGTGAACGGACGGCTCAGATCTCGTCGGGGTTTCACTCGGATTTCCCCGATCACTTGTCCATGGGAATGCCAATTTCTCGATGGCTAATATTCTGACCCACTCCGGATCTCCAAAACCTGTCCCTCAAATGGACGGTTGTGATTGTACAGGGATTTTCCTACGGATTTCCCGACTCTTCCCAGATGACGGACACCTGTCCTTCACTCTGACTCTAGTGGTCCCACCATGCTTATGTCACCGTCGGGATATAGCCGATCGCGATTCCCAGTGACATAGTTTCCTTATCTTAGAAAACCCTGATTTCCCGATCCACAACTCTACGGGATCCTCTGACACGCATCCTCGCACAATGGACGGTCCAGATATGATCGGGAAATCGTGAATCACAATTTCAACATACATGAGTCTCGTGTCTCCGAAAACCCCGATTTCCCGATCCCTGACTCTACGAGATCTCCTGACACGCGTCCTGCACAATGGATGGTCCAAATCTGATCAGGAAATTGCGTATCGCGATTTCATGTTGCAACGGTTCTATAATCCCCAAATCTCCGATGGTAAAATCCCGACGCCTCCCAAAACACTGACACGTGTCCTGCCGAGATCAACGGCTAGGATCCGTTCTCGGAATTTAGAGGACCAAAAGGTCTCGATTTTCTAACTTCACAAAACTCCGATGAATCATATTTCCGATGACTCCTCCTGTGCATGCTAGGGCTTAAACCTCGCACAACTTTTCTAGATCTAACGACTGACGGGATTTCACCCGAGATCTGACGACGCAGATCTGTTCTCCCGTGTGATACACAGTTCCCCATGGGATAATGATCAATTGCATGAAACTCCATGCAGTGTACAAATTTCTTTCTTGGCATGGTTGAAATTTATATGGGTCTATAGTTCTTGAAATTTTTACATTATTACAATCATCGAGGCTAACACATGCAACTAGTTTACACTATTCCTGTGCGATACAAGTCTGCTGAATTTCCATTTTCGGCTATGCATTGGCAGTTCCTCATTTAGGTAAGTTCGAGGTGAAGTAGGCCTTTTCAAGGTCCAGCAACGTCTTTTGCATTTTATTTAGTATGGTTCATGTAGTTATTGAATCTTACCAGTTTCAAGCCCTCGATAGAAGCTTCCCACGACATTTTCATCGGTTTAAGTTGTCTATTCTACCCAAAACTTCATTAACAACATTGCTCAAATAAAATTTAAGTTATGACTTCTCTTTTCCGTGCTCAATAGCTTGGATACCATACTGTATCATGTATCAATTCCATTTAGTCAAACTGAACGCATATCTCCTACAGGTTAAGCGTGGCTAGAGTTAACACTCCTGGTTTCGGCCCTTAGGCCCTAGATTTTGAACTAAGACGCTCTGATACCATATGTAATGCCCATATATTTTATAACATCTTCTTACTTTCATAAGCAACTTATGTTGATAACAGAAACAATACTTCACAGCATAATAATAATTTTTCCAATGTAATTTCAATAACTAGATTTATCACAGGATAATCATTTTCTGGTAGAATGACATAAATGAATAACTTAACAAATATCTGAGTCTGATGCTAATTTATGTTGCCTCTGTGCCTTGCTGTTGCCTTCCTGCTATCTGCTCCTCAGATCCTGCCTACCACAAGCAGGAAAATAACTGCCCAAATCCCTGCCAACTAGGAAAACTACCTAGCTCCAGGATATCTACGGATATCCTGGCCCTCCATGCCCAAGACCTCCAGAAACCTGGTGCCTCCCCTGATTAAAAGTCACAATCCAGAAACTCTCTGCTCCTTGCTCACAGCAAGCCAACAGTCCACAGAGAATACCACAGGCTCATAGCCAATACAACAGTGCACAACAAATACCATAGTGCACAGAAAACTCTGCTCTCGGCAAAATGGAATGGCTCTCAGCCAACACGACTGACTTAGCAGAACATACAGTCCGCAACATCCATCCCCCGTCGAATGGTGCACGCATCCCCCTCATCCCTTCCCTTATTCCTCCCTGCTGACTTACGTAATTACTCCTCAACCACCTCCGTCCTTCGTCCTTCGCCCCCTCGTTAATGTTTTATCATCTCGGGATTTCTGGACTATCCCGCTCTGCATACGCCACCCCCCCCTGGGCATACACAACTCTTATTATATCATTTCTTCACTTATCTTTTAAATTTAATGCTCAGGTCATTAAATGAATTCTGTAGTTTTATTATTATTTTATAAACCTCAATTTTCCTTAATTAAATCTCACTTAATAATCTTCAACCATTTATCAATTTAGGTGATTACAATTTATCCAATGTAACCTAACTCTCTGGAGCAACTAGCCGGATATCTTGTCAGATAACTTAAAACCCAAGAAATTGATTGGTTTATTTATGATCATTTCATAAGTATTGTAATCGATTGGTTTATTTCTGAGTGTTTCAGAAGTATTGTAATCGATTGGTTTATTTCTAAGCATTTCAGAAGTATTGTTTGTTTTTGTATTATTCATATATTGTAGCAAGTGGGCATACATTGTTCAGTTGAGCCTCCAGCAATATTGTATATGACTTTCACGAGATCTACGAAATGCTTCGAAATAAACCAATCGATTACAATACTTCTGAAATGCTTAGAAATAAACCAATCGATTGCTTGGGTTTTAAGTTATCCTCTCAGATACTGCAATTCCATGGTCAAATCCTGCACATGCATATGTTACATCCTTTATTTATATGATTTTTTGGAGCATGACATATCTTATGTGGAAATCGTTATACATCATCTCATGGTCTTTGGACCGAGACATTTCGAAATTTCAATTCCTTAAAATAAAGGGTACACTAGTTTAAATTTTTAATTTTGAAATTTCAATTAAAGAACGATGGCACGGTGGTGGTTGTTGGACATTTATGAGAGGTCTTAGCATGTTATTGCGGCCATTAATCCAATGTACCCTAACTCGCCAAAGAAATTGGCCAAATATGTCTCCTTATAACTTAAAACCCAAGCAATCAATTGGTTTATTTATGAGCATTTTAGAAGTATTGTAATCGATCGGTTTATTTATGAGCGTTTCATAAGTATTTTAATCGATTGGTTAATTTCTGAGAATTTCATAAGTATTTTTTTTTCTATAATCTTCAGCTATTGTAGAAAGTGGGAATACATTGTTCAGTCAATCTTGCAATGTCACTATATATCACCTTTACGATATCTCTGAGTGGTGCCTAGAGGTGATTCAAAATCGACCACGGATATCGTCCCACCAGAAATTTACAATGTCATTGTGTTGCAGTCCTGTCAGCCTCAAAACATTAATCCAACCAGTGGTGAGTGCGTAAGATTATCCAGATTTTTCGAAGTTTCTCAAGCTGAGGAAGAAAGTGTGATCCACTCCATGCTCAATGTCATTTAAGATGAGATCTGATCTTGATTTATTCATCATAGTTGTGTTTTTCTCCGTTCTGAGGTGTGTCAGAATATAATATTATGCATCCGTTGAGGATTATATTATACCACACCTCAGACCTGAGAAAAACCCAACTATGATGAATGAATCAAGATTGTATATCCGCTTACATGACATGGAACATGGAGTGTATCACACTTTCATCCTCAGCTGGAGAAACTACGACAAATCTGGCGAATCTTATGCACTCACCACTAGTTGGATTTATTTTTTGAGGCAGAGGGGACTGTGGCGCAAAGACGTTGTAAATTTTTGGTGGGAGAATATCCGTGCTTGATTCTATATCACCTCTAGGAACCACTTAGAGATATCGTGAAGGTCATATACAGTGTCGTTGGAATCTCGATTGAACAATGTATGCCCACTTTCAATAGTTGAAGATTACAAAAACAAACAATACTTCTAAAATGGTCAGAAATAAACCAATCGATTACAATACTTATGAAATTCTTAGAAATAAACCAATCGATTAGAATACTTCTTAAATGCTCAGAAATAAACCAATCGATTGCTTGGGTTTTAAGTTATCCTCTTGGATGCTGCAATTCCATGGTTGAATCATGCACATGAATATGTTACACCCTTTCTTTATGTGATGTTTCCGAGTATGGAATATCTTATGTGGCAAGCACTATACACCATCTCATGGCCTTTGAACCCATACATTTCAAAATTTCAATTCGTTCAAATAAATGGCACACTAGTTTAAATTTTGAATTTTGAAATTACAATTACAAAATGATGGCACGATGGTGGTTGTTGGACATTTATGAGAGGTTTGAGCATGTGATCGTGGCCATTAATCCTATGTAGCCTAAATCACTGGATCAACTAGGTGGATATCTGGTCATTGGTATCATATGTTGATGGATGGATATGCATGCATGGAACACACTCATAGTTTTTGCACGGTTGGACCATTCAACGACCCACTAATGATTGCGGTGTTGCATAGTGTATAGTTCTTATCGTGATCTGATGGTTATGAGTAATCCGTGTCCATGTAAGGACACTGTCGAAAGCCCATGTGAGCACTCTGCAAGAAGTTGTACATGATGTAAGTACTCAATGCTTGTTCTTAATTTATGATGAAATAAATTTCATTGAAGATTTATTATTTGACTTTTTATGTAAAAAAAAATGACGATGAATTAATTAATTTAATTTTTTAGTAAAATTTATTTTATTATATTTTAGTTTACTAAAACAAATTTGATATATATATATATATATAAAGTTAACTAGTAATCAATTTATTATATTATATTATATTATATATATAATTAACTAGTAATCAATTTATTATATTTTATAAGGTTATGAGTTTAAGTTTTATTTTATTAAATTTTAAATTAATAAAAAAATATTATGTATATATAGTATTAATCAATTTATTGTATTTTGGAGGGTTATGAAAAAAATGCAATACCTATCCAACTCTTAAATGGAAGAATTGTTCAGCGATATGATCATGATTCTCTATACACTCAAGCATAATGATCTGTATGCTTGAGTTTGATAAACGTTGTAATATTGATCATTATGCTTGAGTTTGATAAATGTTGTAACCTCTATAAGAATAAAATAGTATCAAACATTTTCTTAGATTAACAAAGTGTCATATTAAGAATAAGAATAAGAATAGTATTAAATTAAGAAAAAAATAGTATTAAATATTTTCTTACATTAGTAAGGTGTAGTTCCTCATATTAGGGCATATACTTTATCTCTATTATTATGGGATTCATGGAATTTGAAGATAATATATGTGTATTTACTTTAATTTAATAAATTTAATAGCTTAAAGTGATAATGCAATTTGATATATAAAGAACTATGTTTTATGTTGAGTTTTATGAATTGATTATGTTGTTGGTGATTTGAATTTTGCATATAGGATAATTATGGTTTGTGTGGTTGATATTTGTGTAAGGATGTTGTTTAATTTATAAATATGTGGATTATAATATTCAATGTTGTAATATAGTATTTTTATCCATTTATGTATTGTTATGTTTGTGATTTTAGTGAAATTGTTATTGATATTTAGTATAGATATATCTTGAGTTACTGATACATGTATGTTAAGAAAAATTTGTGGTTTGAGTTTAATGATGATAATGAAAGTAAAAATGTTAGTATATTATGTTTTGATTATTTTTATGTTGTATCTAATATGATGCTTTAATGTTTTTGCATGAAAAGTTTCTTTGTTGAGATACTCCTTGAGGGTATAATGATGGGTGGAAGGGTCTATTAGAGTAATGATATTGTAGGTCATTCAATGTAAGATTTATTAGGTCCATTATATTCATTATTATTAAGTAAAACTCATTATGGTAATTAATATTGAATAAATGAAGAAAATTTTATCGTGTCCTGAAGAGTTGTGAAAGTTGGAGAGCGATGAACCCTAGCGCGCCCATCTGCAGTCTGATCTGAAGAACCAGACCTCGTCTTTGTATGCGAAGTGCTCTGACGTCAGAGCACGGCCCCTCGAAGTGCTGTCCTGCTGTTTGAGTCTCACGGGATTCCTGTTCCGCGCACTATGAGCACGGGAGAGGGGGGGAAACCCCCCTCGTACAACGACATGGCAGCAAACAACAGAACTGGCACCCGTGCAAAGAGACCCGCCTTTGAACCGCCGGTGCATCTGAGAGAACAACTATTTTCCCAGGAACAAAGTCTGGGTAAAGAAATGGAACTCGAACCTAGCTCATCTAACCCGCAAGCTTCCAAAAACTGGCTGCCAGGTAAGTGTATTCCGCAATTAGAGAAACCTCCTCTTTATCGCATTAAATCGACAAGGGTAGGAGAGCATACCCAGTTCATGGTGGACCATGCGCTCATAGGCAAATTCCTGGGGCTATGGCCCACTGAAAAAGACCTCGCTCGATGGATAAAGGAATGGTGGAACCCTAAAGGGGATTATGAGATTCAGCTCAGCTCTAAGGGCTTTTTCACAATTATTCTATATAACCTGGAAGATAAGGATAGGATATTCGACAATGGACCATACTTTTACAACTCAGCAGGTCTATTTTTAAGGTTTTGGACTGACAGATTCAGCCCTGAGCAAGAGGACTTCTCAAGAGCCCCGGTCTGGATACGAATGTATTCCCTGCCCCAGGAATTCTGGCTGGAAGAGATATTAATGGGTCTAGGGAATACGGTAGGACAATATGTCAAAACCTCAGAAGCCACGAAGATAAGAAAATACACCTCATATGCCCGTATCTGTGTTTACATGGATATCTCAAAACCCCTGCCGGGATCCATTACTCTGGAGTACCAGGATGAGGACTGGAGCCAGAAAATCGATTATGAGCATATACCCTTCAGATGCAGAAAGTGTCATGAGCACGACCACCTGTTCAGGGACTGTCCCTTGAATGCCGCTGCACCTAAATCAACTGATGCCAAGACAAAGGATGGCTTCACCAACGTCACAAGCAAGCGAAAGAACACGCAAAAAAAGCCGAACCAGAGTTCAGCTCCAAAGGCTCCTTCTAAGAATTCCTTTGCGGCTCTTAATCAGGTACAGAAAGAAGTGGAATCACAGATCCCATCTCAAGCACCACCGCAAGGGAAAGGTAAAGGTACTGAAATGCAACACACCTCGCCTCCAAACGCAAGCACGCAGGCAACGCAATCAGGTAGGGACGAAGACACCATCATGATTATGGATGAAATAGATTTAGCCGAAATAGATCTGGAAAAACTGGAGGAGGCCCTTAACCAAAAGGATTTGCAGCATCTCCTAGTAGAGCAACTCAGGAAAGTGCACAAAGTGTTCACCGACTCCACGGCAGGGTCCACACTACACGACGCTCTTCCGATCTGCACAAAGTGTTCACCGACTCCACGGCAGGGTCCACAGCCAGACTGGGCATCTCCTCAGACCCCAACCTTGAGCCCAAGAAATCCACCAAGGAAAGCAAAAGGCGAGGATGCAAACCAGCCCAACAACTCATTCAGGAGGTAGGGCACTTAATGATTAACTCGGGCCAGATACAGAGGCTATCAGAAGGCTACCTCCACCCCCCGTCATCCTCATGATGAAGATCATATCGTGGAACATTAGAGGCCTGAATGGAAGATCCAAGCAGCGGATCCTCCGAGACAGTATTAAAGCAGAGAAGCAAGATATCTTACTACTACAGGAAACCAAGTGTGCCGGCAGGGAGGCGGCAAATATCTTCAGGAGTTGCTAGAGAGAGGGGGATTTTCTTAATCAGGACTCCATGGGCACGGCTGGAGGACTGGCTATCCTGTGGAACCCACAAACAGTCACTCTCACCCACCCCTTCTCTACAAAAGATACTCTAACAGCCTATTTCAGAGCTACTTCAGCCTCTACGGAAGGGGCCATAACAAATGTTTATGGACCGCAATCTCTTCAAGACAAGGAGAGTTTCACTCAAACCCTTCAATATGTTCAAACCCTCATACACCTGCCGCATTGGATCATCGGAGGCGACTTCAATATGATCCTTACTCTGGAGGAGAAAACCGAAGGAATCAATCGGCTGGAATAGGACAGCGGTCAGTTCAAAACCCTTATAGAGCAACTCAATTTGGTCGATATGGAAACCAGGAATGGCACATTCACCTGGTCCAATAGAAGATTAGGGCCACAGCATGTGGCTTGCAGGTTGGACTGCTTTCTAGTGTCAGAAGCTCTCATGGAAAGCGACCAGGCAATGGAAGCAAATATCCTACCAAAATCGGGGTCGGATCACTGGCCCATAGCCTTCTGCCTGGACCTGGGAATCCCCTCAAGACCCAAGCCATTCCGTTTCGAAAATTTCTGGCTCTCTCACCCAGATTTTAGTCAGCTGGCATACACCTGGTGGGCCCAGGCAGAAATTGATCATGGCACCCACATGTACAAGCTCCAACAGCGTCTCAAAAACTTCAAACTACTCCTAAAGGAGTGGAATAAATCCACCTTTGGAAACATCATTCTCAGGAAAAAAGATATTGAAAGCCAGCTGGCGGAACTTCAACGAATATTTATAACAGGGAGCCGAACTCAGAACCTGGCAAAGGAAGAGGAGAAACTCATAACGGACTTAGAATTATGCAGAGAACAGGAAGAAATCCTCTGGAGGAAGAAGTCCAGAGTCCAATGGCTTAGAGAAGGGGAGCGCAATACTAAATTCTTCCACAGGGCGATGACGCATCGCAGATACATCAATCGCATTACCCAGTTGGAGGATGAACAGAGAAACATAATAAGGGATCACGATCAAATAGCAGAATCTCTCACCTCCTTTTACCAAGATCTCCTTACAGAGACCAACACACACAGGGAAGAAGCTATACAAAAGGTCACTCGGAATATACCCAAGATGATAAGTTCTGAGCAGAATGCGGCGCTATTAAGGCCCATCACTCAGTCCGAAGTAGATTCAGCTGCACAGGACATGCCCGCTGGTAAGGCACCTGGCCCTGATGGATTCACAACGGACTTCTTCCACCATTGTTGGGACATGATCAAGGAGGACGTATGGAAGGCCGTTGAACAATCCAGAACCTCAGGACAGGTCCTTTCTGCTTTGAACGCGACTTTCATCACTCTCATCCCCAAGGAGGAACGAGCCACTTACCCGAAGCAATTCAGGCCAATATCCCTCTGTAATGTCGTCTATAAAATAATCACAAAGGTTATCGCCAATCGCCTCAAGCCGATCTTGCCGACTATCATCTCTAAGGAGCAATCTGGTTATGTGGAGGGCAGACAAATCATGGATAGTGTCATACTAGCCAATGAGGTCATACACTCCCTAAAAAGACTCAAAACACCAGGTATGCTTATCAAACTTGACCTTTCGAAAGCTTTTGATAGATTAAGCTGGCAGTATATGAGATCGGTTGTGGAATCCTTTGGATTTGATAACCACTGGGTCGACTGGATCCTCAAGCTCACCTCCTCTGCCTTTTTTTCAATCCTTGTCAATGGCACTCCCTCCCGTCCTTTTAGTCCAACTAGAGGTATCAGGCAGGGAGATCCCCTCTCCCCTTTTCTTTTTGTTATTATGGCAGAGGGTTTAGGCCGTTATCTCAAAGCGGCGGTCCTAGAAGGCTCACTAGATGGACTGCCACTCCACAATCTTCACCCGGCACCCTCTCATAGCCAATTTGTTGATGATCCTTAACACCCCCTCGGTCAGAGAAGCCACCAAGATCAACTCGATCCTATCTGATTTCTCGAACGCTTCAGGCATGCTGCTCAACCTGGATAAATCTAAACTCTTTTTCTTTAATACGCCAGTTACGGTTCAGGCCCACCTCTCAGGCCTGCTTGGTATTGCTAGAAGCACTCTCCCCTCTATTTATTTAGGCATCCCCTTGACAGGTGAGTCTGCAAAATCTATTTCTTGGGACAGTCTCTTACTCTCCATCTCCAACAGGCTGAATAACTGGACCTTTAGACCTCTGAATATTGCAGCCCGTCTGATTCTGCTCAAGTCGGTTCTTCAAGCTTTGCCCACTTATCTCTTCACTGCACTGGCCGCGCCCATCTCGGTCATCAAGGCCATTAGAGGCCTGCAGCGCAATTTCCTATGGAAGGGAAATCAGAATAACGGAAAATGGGCTCTAGTTGGATGGGATAAAATCTGCAGGTCCAAAAAGCACGGAGGGCTGGGTATCCGAGATCCGGGAAAGATGAACCAGGTTATGGGAGCCAAGATGTGGTGGAGGTGGCTGCAACATCCGCAAGAACTCTGGGCGAAAATGTGGAAACAAAAGTATACCCCGAGTGACCAATTCAACCAATTAATAAGATTTAATGAACAGGTGCACGGCTCCAACATCTGGAATACAACATGGAGGAATCGCCCCTTAATCCAGCAGCATGCCTTCTGGGAGATAAGAGATGGGGAAAGTGCACTCTTTTGGCAGGACTCTTGGCAACAGCTACCCCCTCTAGAGGACATGGAAATCCTTAATAATATCAAGACCAATCTTCAGCAAGGTGGACTACAGAGAGTCAAAGATTTCTGGATCCCAACTCAAGATAGGTAACCCTGGAGGAAATGGAAAACTACTAGCACAGAGCTACAGATCACGGAGGAGATTGATCTCACACCGTGGCAGGAATGCATGCAATCCCGAAAAATTCCAAATAAATAAGGGTCGGATGTCCTCCGATGGGGTCACTCCACATATGGAACCTTCTCGGTCAAGGAAGCTTACCACTTTCAAGGAAACCCTCCAAACCAGAACCCCGATCCAATCTGGAACAAAGTATGGCAACCCTTTTTGTGGCCCAAGGTATCTTTCTTTTTATGGCTAACAGTTCAAAAGCGTATCCTCACTTGGGACAACCTGCTCAAGAAAGGCTTCACAAGCCCCTCGAGGTGTACCCTTTGTCAAAAAAGTGAGGAAACCATGGAACACCTCCTTAACTCATGTCATTACAGCCAGCAGATTTGGGACTGGGGTGCACAAGCCATGCGACGCTCACAGAGAAACCGGGGAAGTATAAAGGATACCCTAGTCAACTGGGACACAATCTCCTTCCACAACCCAATTCTCCAGCGTATATGGCATTTACTCCCGGGCTTCACTCTATGGTCCATTTGGAAAGAAAGGAACAACAGGATCTTCAACTCTAGACAGTCCTCCCCTGTCAACACTTGGGAACGGACCAAGCGGCTCATCCGAGAAACTATTCATAGTCAGCCCTGGTCACTTGAAGACATGCAATGCAATTTAGAGGAAGGAATCATCCTAAATGGATGGAAAATGCAAACTTGCATACAACCGCAAGGGAGGCCCAAAAAAAGGAAAGACAACATCCCCAAGCAATGGGCCCCTCCCCCACACGGTGCTTTCAAGCTCAACTTCGATGGGGCATCCCGGGGAAACCCCGGACCTGTAGGCTTTGGAGCCGTCCTTCGGAACCACACAGGAGAAATCATTTTTATAATTGCTGGTTCTTTGGGCGAAAATAAAAACAACATGGCGGAACTCACAAGCCTCGTGAGAGGCCTTCAATCGGCGGTTCTTCACCAGTTTCATCGACTGATAATTGAGGGAGATTCCCAAGTAATAATCCAGCTCATCTCCAAAATTCTTCATGGCAATCCCCCTTGCAAGATCTCACCCAGCTGGAGACTCTCAGGCCTTTTGGAGGATTTCAGTGACATTATCAACCCCAATCTCACTCTAATCCCTTCCCACATTAAGCGAGAAGCTAACAAAATTGCCGATCACCTGGCAAATGAAGGGATTGATGCCAATACAGAGCTCATATTCTGGCAAGCCAGCGTCTCTGAAGAAACAGACCTTTCCAGGGTCTGCAGAGACCTAGCCCCCAAAGAGCTTGCAGCCCCGGATGGGGTGACACGTCGCCCAGGGGTCACAGGTGGACTCCACTCGGCCCCGGCTTAAATGTTATACACCGCCACCCACGCGCATGTATTAACCATGGCGGACGGATACAGCAGCAGGGGCAGGACAGATAG
>CBVK0103310346.1:0-11606 GCA_900067695.1 Picea abies
AAAATATTGCACTAGATAACTTGACAATAGATTAAATAGCTCTTACTCATTACAACATCATTCGTGAAACGAGATAGGAAATAATTTGTCTCCACGTCCATTCACATGCATTTGATGAAAATAACTTGTCTCTAGTCCAGAAGGACTTCTCAATTAAAGGCAGCTTCAAAATAATTCTTAAAAACCAGAAAGAAAGAGTTCTTGCAACAACCATTGACCCCTAACTACTTGGTCGACGTTCTTGTTTATAACATAAAATTCAACTGAAAATAACGGCTAAGTGTAGTTTAACAAAACAAAATTCACCACATGGCATCCTCTTCTAACAGTTTCTTTAACATTCAACTCAAGATATAACTTGAAAGGGATGACTTTTCTCATACTCCAAGCAAATGACAAATAGTTCCTCGCAAGTTTGGGCCCATGGAAATCTATGTTGTTCCATAGAAGTCACATAAACTCCTCTGATCTCCATAGCATGCGCCTAGTACTTCACCAGACTAGTGTTCAATTGTTGTAGAATAGTTTGATCTTTAATAGGATGTTCCATAAATTATTGCACTTGTCCTGGCATTGTGTTAGTCACCATCTCTAGCTCTTTGGGCCATAATGAATCCTACTTGGTATGTGATTTGACTATGTCGCACAAGTCGAAAAAGTCGTCAGGGGTGTCGAACTATGGGAGTCTAATATCCTTCATTGATTTGTTAATTTCCCCCTAATTTTTCTCACATTTGTCTCACTGCTCTTGAATTTCTCGGTGTGGTTCCTCGGACATCTTAGCCCAATATACAACTGATCACTTTATGCGATCAAGACTTCTTTTGCCCAGCACCCGGATGTCGTTTTCTTCTTTATCCCAACCCTATTGAACTTCATCAATGTATTTGAGTCTCTCCACAGATTCTTGCACCCTTTCACACCACCACTCCATATCATTTCATGTTGTGAGTTCCATGAGAGTGTCTTCTTGGAGCTCGGCTATCTTTGCAGTAAAAAGGTGACTCTATTTTTTGAATTAGCTATAAGCTTCTTCGAACTCCCTTCTCAGGTATACCATGGCTGAGTGGTGCCCTGATAGTATTCATCCAGGAGGCGCAAATGTTCTAGTTCCTTCAGGGCAGAAGACATCTCCTTTTCAAATCATTTGGCTCTATCTAAGGTGGCATCTGAGAGTGCCATCCCCACATTGAGAAGCTCAGATGTTCTAGAATTTTTTGTTTTTATCAAGTTTTCCTATGTAGTGATGAGGATGGAGTGATCCAATGTGATCCTCCTTTTCTTTATGGCTCTCTGGATGATGGCCTTCCTCTTTCAATCATAGGAGATCGCATAAATATTGGCTACCTCATCCACAAGTTCGGGAATCTGTTGATCACCCCATGTGAGTGTGTTTCCCAAATTTTTGGTGGTTTATACTTGTTCAAGATCGGGTTTTTGAACTTTCTTGTTGTGCTCCGAAAGCCTGGCCTTCGCCTGTTGCTTGTTGGGGATCTGAGTATCAAGAAGAATAGAGGAATCAGGAAAAGACTCGATACTTACTTATTCATCAGTTGTTGAATAGTTGATTTCATTTAGCGGGGATCCTTCCCTTAGCTCGTAAGGTTCTAACTTGTCTTTCGGATTGTCTGCTCGGGTCTCCTTGTGTCAGGCCCACTTTCAACTTCTTTTTATTTCTATTGGATCTCCTGGGTTTGGACCTTGGGAGCAGGAGAAGAAGTCTTCTCGGATCCCTTTTCTTCTTGGACATGCACAGGGGTCCTGCGAGATGCCTCTGAGCTTTCATCATCACTATATATATATATATATAATCGCTTAAAGGATTAGGCACGCTTGTTTCTACTGATACTTGACCTATCTCTGGTTGATTTGTCACACCTACCAGTGATCCAGCCAATGGAATTGTGGATTCAAGGTCATCTAACCCGTTGGTGTTATCAAGGTTCATGAAATCAGGGCCGCTTGGCCCCAATGGGATTTCTTTTGGGCTATCAGTCGAAACCCTTGGAAATCTTATGAGGATTGGTTTATCTTGCATCTGCTTCATTATCTGTTGGGCCTATTGATACATGAGTCCCCCCATTTCCTACACAAGTTGAACCTCAGAGAAATTCCTATCTTGTACCGGGGTTACCTGGGAAATCTTTGTTGTTTCGGTGGCTTCTTGAGGAGCTTCCACTGCTTCGACTGATTCAGGTGCTATCCTTTCTTCATTGGCCTTGAGGATTTCTTGAGCCGATTATTCCAAGATAGTTTCTTTCTCATCCCAACTCATGGAATTAAACCTGGTTTCTTTAGGGTCAGCCATCCTTGCCACCACCTCATCCCAGCTTTGAGCATTTTTCAGTGAAGATCTCATCCTCAAACCTATCATGGGCATATGGCTAGCAGGATGAAACCTGTGATGCATTCTTTAGGAATAGACCCTTGGTGTCGTGCTTACGAAAATGGCCAGTCTAGAATTGGAACTCCAATTGGCTTAAGCCTTCTTGCTTGGCCTACACTGTGTCCTTCACCATGTATAAACCAATATGAAACCCATAGGGTATGAAGGCTAGCTTCTTATCCTTTACCAAAGTAGCATTATAACCTTGCAGGATGGTCTAATAATAGATTTCCCCTACTATTAGTTGATCAGGGACATATATAGGAAGAAGATGAGGTGCTCCGGTGGTGTCGAAAACCCTAATGTAGGTATCACGCTCATCCAGTTGCCAGTGTCCAACTTTCAATATAATCTTTTTGGCTGCATCCGACAGCCTTGGGCATTATTTCTTGAACAACAAAAAATAAATGCATGCAATAAACTGGTTGCATATGAGAGAGTAGGATTTCTTGTACCTTTTCTCCCACAAGATGTCGAAATAAACATGGACTGGGATCTTTGAGGTGTGCCAGCTCAAGTTCATTCCAGCAAAGACATTTATGGCACAAATGGAGTCCAATAGATAAGAATCTATATAGAAGGATGGGGTTTCTCCCTCTTTCGGTGTTTAATCTTGTCGTATGCAAGTGATCAACTATTTGGAGATGATGGCACCCCAATTAAAACCTATTCTAGAAATGGCTACCATATAAGCTAGAGGCATCCAAGCCTCTAAAAACCTAGAGTAGTCCTTCTCCCCATGCAATCGGCAGAGGAGGGCCATTAGATAGATGTATGGCTCCCTCAGGTTAGCAGTCGGGTACCATTCATAGGTCCTATTGGTGAAATTTTTATCCTCTCTCCACCACAACGCCATCGCCTTGCTGGTGTCATCTTTCTCATAGAAGCTTACAATAAAATTAGTGTTTATCTGTTCTTTCATCTCTCTAATATTGTAGTAATTCTGCACTTCCACTGGGAGGAAAACCCTAACACATCTACCACTATCATCATTAATCAAACATATTTTTGTGTCAGTGTGATCGATCAGTCATTTCAGGAGTTTGGTGCAGGGGAATAATGGATTCCTACTCACCATCATGTGTAGATACGCATTTCAAACATTCGGGAGGACTTCATTGTCGAGTCTTCTCGTATTAGGAACATTGTGCGGGGTATATTCGGGGAATTCCACCCGCTTGATTTTCTTGAAAATTTCATCCTAGCATGGGAATACTGTCTTGGTCCCAATGTTTTCCTCTATGTCTCCAAAGGTCGGGGGTTGAAAGAAAGCCTTCTTGGTGGTTGTTTTGATGATGGGCACCGGATTTGGAGAAAATTCCAATTGTCTTGCAAACACTGGGGAGGAACCTTCTCCCACCTCTAGTTCTTTTAGCTATGGTGTTCTTGGAGATTTCCTGGTGGTGGGTTTCTTTGGAGGCATCATTCCTACAACCGAAAACGATCCTTTAGGCAAGTGTATAGAGTAACATTGGATAAAAACGTATGAAATGAAGCATAAAACACCCATAAACTGGTACATACCTATAAAACTTGCTAAAGTATTGTTTAATACTCAGTGGACCTTGGAAGCTATCCTCAGAATACTCATCTCGCTCCTCTGGATATTCCAAAATCCTTCGCGCATAGAATAACCTTGTTTACAATGACTCAAATGAATATAACAGGAGAGATCCTACCAGTCGTATCAACCAGTTAATACGAGTAATGGGTGAAATTCAAAACAATCTACCGTCGAATCTCTGCAAATAAATTCTACGCAGGTTGACAGTGGAGGCACAGGGGGAGATGCACTGTATTAGCATGTTCAAATGGTCCTTTTGATTTGTGAATGAATTAGAAGCTAATGTGAGATTATAGAATTAATTAACCCTTTAAATGTGTCGTATCTAGCATATCTTAGAGCTAAAACATCCCATCGCGGTGTTTTCTTGGTGGGCAGATCATGAATCAGTGATATCATTATACATGTTTCCGTCGGTATCTTCCTGAGAAAACTTCCAATGCCGACGAATTTCGTTGTAAAATGTTGACGTGGTAAAACTGGTTTGGGGTGCGACATGGGTCTCAGGAGCTATTAATGACTCTATGGAAAACTAGATTGTATGTTTGATCACCCGAGCAATGATAGATGGAAATAGAGGATAGGTGGTTTGACCATATATCTCAGTCAGAGTCGTGTCTTTCAACAGAAGACGTGCATTAAAATAACCTAGGATATTCGAGGCCGAAAGGTATCAAGGTCGGCAATCAGGGATTGACTTATCACGTTCTCCTCAGGCTATCCTTCTAAAAACTCGTTGATGCTGGAATTTATCAAGGATCATCTCTCAGAGATAGTTCCATTGCGTAGTTCCTTTGTGGGTTATCATACTCAAAAACCCCCGATGCCGAAAATGTTTTGGAAGCCAACGATTGGTGATATCATTTCATTCTTCGTGAGCACTTACTCTTTTAGTCATTTGTAAATGCCAAAGGGACCAGTCATCAATGATATTCTCGGTGATGCTTGTCATGAAATAAATCTCGCGTTTGCCGACGCCGATGATGATCGAGACTCAGGAACTTCAATTCTCTCTAGCATTTTCTTTCATGCTTAATCCTTTCCGATGCCTAATTCCTTAAGTGCGTTGGGGAAAATTTTGACTATCAATTCTCTAATTTAAATGTTAAATCTTTTAAGTCAAGGATTTTTAGAATTTCAAGGAAACTTTTCAAAGACTTCAAGAGACTCAAAAATGGTAAGAAAACACAACATTTTCCTAAATGGAGATGAATCAAATAATGCAAAGAGGTCAAGTGGTACCCAAAAAGTAAAATTGGACATAGACTTTTAGGGTGTTTTGAGTGCTTAACAAATGGCGACTTACTGGGTGAAAGAAGAATCTATGTTCTTCCTTCAGGCTCAACTGATGCAAAAGCTAGTGGAGAACTCAACTGGTTTTAAATCAGAGCCTCTTTTACCCTTGCATTTGAAATTCTCCGGTTGATTCTTCCGTATCTACCTGTGGGGTTTTTAACCTTTATTCCTCCTTTGCTTCCTATAACCCTAACTCATGCCCTTTTTGACAAAAATATAGTAAAGTATTCACTGGCCTAAATTCTTTAGTGACCTTTAATCATTTGCTATGGTGTTGTTCCGCTACTAGTGAGTGTCCACAACCCCGACAGAGTCACCCCAACATCACATAACTTTCTCCACTGCCAGCGAGAGTCCATAGCCCCAGCGAAGATATTTGCATACCCTCTCCTACTATTCACTCTTTTAATAATATCAAATTTTTTTTGGCATGATGCCTTGAGCGAGTGGGAGAGGATGATGTATGTTTATTTTGCAAAGTGAGATGGTTAAGGTGGATGCTTTTCTAGCTTTGTCTTCGAGGTTCCTGTAGTCCTTTCCATCTTTCCTTCTTTCCCTTAAGGACTTACCAAACCACTAAGCAGAACCTTCTGACATTTCTCCGAAGTTGTTCATTTGTGTAGGTTAGATAGAGGGTTCCTCAGAGCAACTGCAAGCCTCTTATTGTTTCTTGTGTTGTAAGTGAACGACGAGTTAAGAACAGGGTTCGCTATGTTGCATGATTCACAGTCAGCCATTGTCTCATGGAACACAATCTCCAAAAATCACAAAAAATTAGAAAACAAAAGAAAACAATAAAACACATTTTGCAATCATGAAAACACTCATACAAAACATAACACACTTATTTATTTATTTATTGGAAATATTGTTTTATGGATTGGCCATTTACTGGGAGGACATCAGGTTCCCCCCTCAGATTCTGCAATCGATAAGTGCCTACCCCAATCTTCTCAACCACCTGGAAAGGTCCAAGTCACAGATTCTGAAACTTAGAATGTTTCCCTTTTGGCTCATTTTCCCTGTCCCATTTTAGGACTAAGTCTCCTATTTCAAAATTCTTCTCCTTAGCCTTATGCTTATCAAACCATATTTTTACTATCTATTGGTGGGATATGAATTTTGATTTAGCCTTTTCCATTTCCTCTCCTAGCATGAGTAGGGTGTCTATTCTTTTTTGTATACCCGATGAAGACTCCCCTCTAGAATCTTGGTCTAGTTGAAGAGATGGGAGGTAAATCCCGTTCAGGAGAATAAATTCCTGTCCATATACTAGAAAGTATGGGGAATTCCCTATGGATTCTTTGGGTGTGACTCTTTCATCCCATAGGGAGTTATGGAGTATATTGTGCCAATTCCTTTGGTTGTATGTAGTCTCCTTATTTAATATTCTCATTAGGTTCTTATTAGTCGATTCTGCTACCCCATTTCCCTATGGATAATAATTTGTAGAGTATCTAATTATGATTCCCTTGTCTAGAGAAAACTCTGTCAATCAGGTCGAAGAAAAATAAGTTGCATTATCAAAAACCAGGACAGAGTGAACCCCAAACCTTGTGATTAGTTGTTGCTCTATAAATTGGATCACCACATTCTCATTTACATGAGTTAGAGGGATGGCCTCTGCCCACTTCGTGAAATAATCAGTGGAAGTGAGTATATACTTATGTTGATTTGCAGAGCTTGGTGTGATTTCTCCTATGATATCTAACCCCCATTGCTCGAAAGGTCGAAAAACAATAACAAGTTGAAGTGGGACCACTGCTCTCTTTTCTCTCCTGACGCTCATTTGACAAACTTTACAGTTTCTAGCGTATGTGTGAGCATGTTTAAACAAAGTGGCCTAATAATAACCAGCTCGCAATATTTTATGAGTGGTAGTGTCTCCTGTGAAATGTCCACCAGCAGGGCCATCATGGAGTTCCCTTAGAACTTTGTCTATGTCTTCACGTTCGATACATATTAATAGTACCCCATCATAATTAACCTGGAAGAGTACCGAATTTATGAGGTGATATTGTGCAAATTTTAACCTGAGGGCTCTCCTTTCCCCAGGGTTGAGATTTTATGGGCAAGTCCCATGGTGCAAGAGGTAAGTTAGCTTCATGTACCAAGACTCTTGTCCTGAGGAAAGGTATGAAACTTCACCACACCATAATGCCATTTCATTCTCCCATCCAGAATCTTCATTTACTTGGTCCTGGGCTTCGACTGCGAGTTTACATAATCCTTGGCCTTTAACTAGTTTGGGAGGTTTTATATCTAGATCAAACTCTTGAAATACTTCCATCCAATTCCCTCTTCTTTTCCACATCTCCTATTTAGTGAATAGGGATTAGACCGCAGGATGCAAAATGATTACTTTGGTCTGGTTCTTGAGGATGTAAGACCAAAAGTGTTTGACTTCTTTATAAACTACATAATCATGTTTATCTATGGAAGGGTAATTTAACTCATCTCCTTGGAGATTAGTACTCATGAATGACATCAGGGCCTCATTATTTTCATCATCCTTCTGATTCAATACCACAGCTAACGATTGGTCGAAGGCAAAAGTATAGAGGAGGAAATCCCTATTGAAATTGGGACTTCGTAACACAGGGGCTTGTGATATAGCGGCTTTGATGTTTCTAAAAGTGCCTTTTCACTCATCGTCCCACTTAAATTTGACATCTTTCTGAATCATATTTTGTAGGGGTTTGATAATTTCTGTGAAATCAACAGTGAATTTCCTCACGAAATTGATTTGCCTAAAAAAAGACTACATAATTTCTTGTTGTGAGGCAACGAGAGTTGAGCTATGGCCTTAATCCTTTCTGGGTCTAGGTGATTTCCTACTTGAGATATAATGTGGCCTAGCATCTTACCTTCCTCGACACCGAAAATAGTTTTCTTAGGATTTAAGGATATACCTTATTTTCTACACCTTTCAAAAATTTGAGTTAAGTGTTGGATGTGTTCTTCTCTATCCCTTGAATACATAGCTACATCATCCAGATACACTACCACACACTTGTTTATTATCCCCCAGAATTCTAAGTCCATGGATCTTTGGAATGTTTCTCCTGCATTAATTAACCCAAAAGGCATGCGTTTATAAGTGAAGCTTCCCCACATGGTTTAGAAGGTAGTTTTCAAATGATCTTCCTCCGAAACTAGGAATTGGTTGTAACCTGAGAAACCATCCAGTAGAGAGAAAATATCTGAACCATACATGGTCTACAGGAGTTTCTCCATTGGCGGGACTGGGTAATTGTCCTTTTCCGAAGCTCTGTTGAGGTTCCTAAAATCTAAGCATAAGTGGATTTCTCTAGAATTTTTCCTCACCAGAACCAAATTTGATACCCACGCGGAATGCCTAACCTGGAAGATGATTTTGGCATCTAAAAGTTTCTTTAATTCTTGATACATGAGAGGTTCCAAGTACGGGTGATACTTTCAGAGCTTCTGTTGAAAAGGTTTCACTTCAAGTTTTAATGGTATAGTGTGTTGAATGATACAGGTGTCATAAGTTTTCAGATCTCGGTAGGACCATGTGAAGACATCTTGATATTGTCTTAACAGTTTGAGATAAGCCTTTCTTTCCTCTTTAGATATAGTCTTTCCAAGGTTCACATTCTTTAGGTTTTTCGTGGTTTCGAGATTTATAGTTTAATGCACGGGACAAGAGCTACCGGTCTTTGCATTTTTGGGCCCCCTAAATCATTCTTTCACGTCAAACAGATTTTCCAAGTTAGCTATCCCTTTTGGGATGGTGTGAGATTTTAATCTATCAATAAGTTGACTTGTCTGAGGATCAATTTCTGTCGATTTCTCCTAGAATACTTCATTGTCGATGGCCAAATCTTTGGTCAGGAATTTTATGATCTGTTCATCTCTTTTAAATAATTTCCAATTAGAAATGGTGTTAGGTATTGATGGTTTGTAGAGTAATTTGAAAGTGGATCGGGAGGCTTTATAATATTCTAGAGGTGACAAACTTGAGGCAGTTGTGGCCAGAGAATCAGCAAGGATATTCTTTTCTCTGGGGATTGCAGTGATATTGAAAGCTTCAAAATGCTCTATTAACCTATGTACTTCTTGCTAATAATTCTTTAGGTGCAGGGAATTGCAATGTATGGTATTCCTTACTTGTCTAATGATAATCTCCGAGTCTCTGAAAACTTTCAATACTTTGACATTTAAGTATAAGGCTTTCTTTAATCCTTGTACTAGAGCTCCATACTCGACAGTGTCATTGGTGCATTCAAATTCTAGTCTATAGGACAGGAAACAATGTTTACCTTTTGGATCAATGAGAATGCACCCTTCCCCTGATCCTTCCTACGATTTAGATCCCTTGAAGTATATGCTCTACATTTGTGAACGAAAATCTCCCTTTTTTTTTTTCTTATTACTTTCTTGTTCCCCTATATTTTGTCCTATAATCTCTAGCGCAGTATCTTGGCAGAAGAGGGTGTCTCCTTTCAAAATGGAGGACTTCTCTTGAAAAACCATTTTAGAGTTTTAAGTGAGAGGGATATCGGATAAGAGGTGATAAAAGTTCCCAAAGTGGGAATTGCAGGAATAATTTCCCAGCATGGGGAAATCTGAGGATGAGGGTTTGTTCAGGGTTTCTAGATCAATGACCATATGTTTCAGGTATCTCTCCCTATTGATTCTGATCATATTATTGTATCCATTCAATGGCAGCCAAAGGTGTGCCCAGTCTATACTAAAGTAACCGTTTAAATTCTCACACCAATCTCGACTTAGTAACAACCCATAGGCCTCTGGGATGTCAATCGCTTGCACAAACTTAGGATGTGTCGCCATCCTGATAATTAAATCTTTGAGTTCCCCCATGACTTTGACCTAGGTTCTGTCTAGTTGTATCACATGTTTATCACTCTTGAGAGGAACGACATTTAGTTTTTTGCAAATAAAAAAGGGCATAACATTGGAAGATGCTCCTAAATTTACCAAACAAATGTGGAGGTTCCTGTTGAAGACTTCGAACATTAAGAGGACCAGTGGAACAAAAGGTTTTCCCCTCCTATCCTCTGATAATGTGTTTACCGTTGGTTTAATCACCAGATCTATGGACGATAGATTTATTTCCTAACCATTTCCAGTCGTAAGGTTTTCTACTGAGTTCAAAGCTTGTAACAGGAAGTCCTTTTGCTAAGGGATCTTGCATATGTCCATGACTGATATATTAGCCCTTAACTTCTTCAAATATTCAACTACGTTGTAATCTAGTTTGGGCAATTCTCGAGTATGGATTCTTATAGGTTTTTTACTAAGAGTAAAAGGTGGTTTCGGGTGGTAGGGAGTTGTCTTACTCATCGAAGTTTGGGTGTAAGTGATGTCTTTTAAGATAGGTGGGTATTTACTTCATGTTTGTGCAACCGAGACTTCTGCGGGTTGTTCTCAAGACTCAAAAAGGTCATCATAAGGCATGATTAGGTTGGGGTCCCATATAAACATGGTTGTATATTCCAGTGGATCAATCTCTTCCTGATTGGAAACATTCATAACTGAACTGGTTGGTTGTTCGATAAGGGAGATTTTGTCTAGAAATTGATTGGCCATCAAATTCATGGCATGCACCCATTGAGGGAATTATCTTTTAGAGTGGTTTTACTAATGATAAGTACATAAAGAATCAAACGCTACATTTCCCAGATCAATATTTAAGTTAGTTGGGGGAGGTTCAATTGTTTTGAATGGAGGATTCCTTTTAAAAAAAGGCTTATAGGGCCTTTGGCCTTGGTTTCCTTCCCCTGCATTTCTCTTCATGTCTATGATCTCATTTTATGATTTCTTAACCATGCGTGGTAGATATGCTATTTCTCCATTACCCTTGTCGGGGGTCTATTCTGGTTGTTTCCCTGGTGGTCTAGTTAGAAGGAGTCCTCTCCTGGGAGGAGGTTGAGCTTTTTTCTTAACTAAAGAGACCTGGGCTTATTTACATCCTTTCATCTGGAATTCTATCATTTTGTATTCTACAAAATTCTTAGCTAGGGTTCACTTGGCATCTCTTTTCACAAACATGGAAATAGAGGTTGGGAGCGCATTAGCATATACATCGATTTGTAGCTCCTGAGTTGGTTTGGCTTCAGGATGGAATTTGTTTAATATGGCCATGAACCTTTGATTGAAATATTTAACCTTATCTTTCGAACTCATGGTTGTAGTGAACAACTTGGCCATCAGAGCTCCCATAGTAGTCTCTTCTGCAAATTTATCTAAAAACTATTTTTGAAACTTTGCCCAGCTAGTTATGGATCCTACAGGTAAGTTAAAATACCATGTGGAGGCTGAGTTATCAAAAGTGTAGGGGAACAACCTGCAAACTACATCTTCATGCTGGACGTT
>CBVK0103316411.1:0-25172 GCA_900067695.1 Picea abies
CTTGCCATTCATCAATTTGAGGCATGGGATGTGGATAACCAGCTATGGATAAGACATTTAGTGGGAAAAAACTCCTAGCAAGGTTATCCTCCATAGCCATTTGATTTGTATCCTCCCTAGTGGAGTCACCAACATATTATGAATAGTGGAGTTGCCATGGTGAAAGATAAGCAGTCAAATCAATGTGTCCATATTCAGTTCACCATCTAAAATTGGATTTCCTCATTGTCATTTTCCCAGGGAAGATATCTTCACTTTTGTCCCCGACAATGACACCAATAATGTTAGCACTGAGGGTCACCCTCAAACTGCATGAGGATAAGCCTAGTATCCATCAAAATGTTTGAGTAGGTAGGTTTATGAGTGGAGATCAAATGGACAAAGCTCGGTACAAGAGTGTTTTAACACAGAAACTGGACAAGCAATGCATAGGGAAATGAGGTCCTCGAAACTGGACAAGCAATGCATAGGGAAATGAGGTCCTCATTAACTTCATTCAATAGTTTAAGATTAAAAGTGAGAAGGGGGAAGACTTAGTGAGAAAGGTGGACAAGTCTTCCATGAGCATCCGACCTTCAAGCAACTTGGTGAAGAAAAAATAAGGCACAAGAGCACTCTTGAACTCAAGTTTCAGACACTGAAATATATCACAGCAACATAATAATCAAACCTCCATCACCATGCAACTACAACAACTTGCCTCGATCCTCCATGCATGAGCATTTCAACATAAGAGGGAAAAAGGAAACAAAGAAATTATTGAAACATGTCACAACAACATTATAATCAAACCTACATTACAATACAACTACACCCCTCGTCTGGATCTTCCATGCATGAGTGTTCCAACAAAGATTTAGACAAGATGATGAAAGGAACTGACTTCTATTAATGAGAAAGTCTCAGGTCTCATACATAACCAGAGAACAACTTTGCTATCAAACTATTACAAAATAGGGAGCTCTGCTCAACCATTCGACGACCATAACAAAATCTTGAAGTGATCTATTTATACTCGGATCAGTTCACCACTACCAGGAGTGTGATCTGGCCATTCCATTCAAAGCCTTTAGTCTGCACCTCCTTCTGTCAGACTGTGCGTGTTTCCTTCTGTCGGACGCAAGCTCAGGTCAGTATGGGCCTGCAAGAAGAAACCCTCCATCATGGTACCTCGGGCTAACAACTCTGTCTCCTCGGCCGTAGCTTTCCTTCTTTCTATTTATGGACTGAGCTGAGGTTTCAACTACTGGTCCTTTTTCATTAACTAAATCTCTCTCGGGATTGGAGCGCAGTTGGACGACTAGCGGGAAACCACCTGTTGCTGTTGGATAAGACATCATATGCGCATGTGATTTCGGGGACGCGAGGAGCGATTTAGGCCCACACTGCTTTTGGGCCTGAAATGCACTGCTCCTCGCCACGTAGCCACCCCGCTAAACCGTGGTTAGGATTTCGGCCCGCTTAAGGCCTTTTAACGCCCGAGCATGTTGCGGCCTCGAAATGATTTGAGGTCGTTGATCTAAATGGGACCTGAGATCTGGTATGGACAACTTTCCCACTCGCCTGCATTCATAGCTGTTTCTCGTGACTATGGACAACTTTATGTGATAACATTTGGCTCCACATGGGGATGGCATGCTCCCTACAAGCTGCCAAGAACACACAGTTCCAGTGCCTTAGCCTTTGGGTCATGGAGTCTCTTATTCAAACATTAATAAAGGAAGTGGTAATTACAATGGTGGAAAGCCAATCATGGCTTAAGAAAAATATTTTTCAGAAAGTGCCCATTGATAGGGCCACCAAAATATTTAGAATCCTCCAAGCTCTGCAACTTATAGGTGTTATTTGAAAATACTTTAGAAATCTTGAAAGGACCAATCCATAAGGCTTCACATTTACCATGTTTGCCTTTGTCTTACTTTGGGGCATCCCAATTGAGCATGAGATCCCCCAGCTGAAAATTTTCCTTGCTTGCCATTTTTTCAAAGGCTCGTTTTATTTTCTATTGGTGATCCTGAGCTTTATCAAGGAGCTTCTCCCTAGCCTGCTGTACTTCTACCAGTTGCTATATCCTCCTGACCATATCATCAGGTTCTCCTTGGTAGTCCTGGAGGAATTCTTACACAGGCAAGGGAAGCTGAGTAGGAAAAATATCCTCAACCCCATATACAAGATGAAAATGGGAAACACCCAGTGACCTCTTTGTGGTGACTTTGTCATCCCATAATGAAAATTTTAGCGTTGAGTCCCAGGCTTTCTTGTTGTCTTCTAACAATTTTTTGATGATATTTATGAGGCTCTTGCTAGAGGACTATGCCAAACCATTTCCTTGGGGGTAGTAGGGAGTAGAATGGATTAATGTAATCCCATACTCCTCACATAAATTGATTAATGGTTCAACTTTGAAGTAGGCAACATTGTCAGTAACAATCCTTCTTGGACAACCAAACCTGGACATGATATCTTCAAGGAAGCTAATGATTACCTTGTGGGAGGAACTCCTTGTAGGGATGGCTTCTATCCATTTGGTGAAATAATCAGTGGCAATCAAAATCCACCTGTGCTGACCACTTGAGGTTGGATGGATTTATCAAATGAAGTCAAGATCCCACTACTGAAAAGGTTCAGAAACCACCACAAGTTTCAAAGGCAAAGATTTGAGCTATTGCTTTCCAGAAAACTTTTGGCATTTAACACAAGCTCTAATCTTTACACAAACATCAGCAAAAAGGCTGGGCCAAAAATACCCAACTATGAGGATCTTATAAGATGTGGTCCTCTAGAAATGATGTCCCCCACATAAGCTGTCATGAAAATCAGTCATATCTCTTTGGGCCTGTTGGCACAGGGGCAAACCCAGGGTTCAACACTTCAACAACGCACCAACAAAAACCTAACTACCAGCCCTTTCAGAAACACATGCGAAGCAGGCGAAGTCTCACCCGAGGTAGAGGCAGGGGCGTTACATGACTCATGTGTCTATAACCAAGCTGGGACACAGATATGTGATTACAACACTTCACAAGGTACTTAGGAACAACCCATATTAATTCATTATCTTTATTCACATCGCAGATCAAACCCTAAGTACAGATCGACACAGTAATAATGACAAAATAAACATTGCACTTAGCATAATAAGTCAGATCTAACACATTCAACATATACAAAGCATAAAACATTCATAGATCTATCTATCATTCATAACATTCAATGCACTAAGCAGAGTCACAACATAAACATTACAACACAAAGAAAACCATCAACACAATATTTACGTGGTTCACCCCAGTGTGGGGCTACGTCCACCAACAACTTCTTCTTCTTTATTAGTCTTCAATCTCTTACATTCATCCGCTCTTGTGCACTAAGCCACAGAGCCAATCTTTGCACCAGACAAGTGATCTGTGCACTAAGCACTGGATCCACCTTCCCAAAATTAGGTCAAGGCATAGAGCCAACTCCTCTATTACACACAAATCCTTACATACACAGTCTTTTGCACAAAGCAACTCATAACTACTTGCCTCTTTCACTTAGCCACTTACACCTCCTTCTCATTTCCCCTCTTCTACATTACATTCTTTTCTTATTTATACATTTACATCCCTTACAAAAAGGCGTAAACATGGGTAAACACATGGGATGACATCCCCTAAAACCTAATAACCAAAACCCTAGTGAAGCCCTTATTGGGTCCACAAAATAAGTGATATCCCATGATCTCAGCTCCACCTGGGAACTCCATCTTTGACCAGACTGTCGAATTTAAAAAGTGGTCAAACCCGACCAGTGTTTCCTCAAAACATGGTCGAGGGCTAGAAATCCCCTAACACTCACCTCTGACTCATCCCGAGTCACTAAGATTTGGGCAATGATGATTTAAATCCCTTGAGCTTAGCTCAAGCTGCCTTGACCTCCTGCTTCTCCTGAGCCTCATTCTCAACAAACTCCTTGATCATCTGTGCTATAATAGGCCCTTCCAGGTGTTGTTCCACTATCGAAACCACTTGGTCCAGTTGCAATCCTTCTCCTCCAATCTCTTCAAACACTGCATAGGCTTCATCTTGCACTAGTTGTAGCCTCTATGTGACTTCCATTAATATTCCCTGGATGGCAGTAATTTGTTATTGGACTGTGCGATGTTCTTGTGATCTCTTCATTCTATCGACCATAGTGAATGACTTCATCTGCACTTGAACTATCAGTGCCTGCTGCTGCACCTCCTATAGTTGCACTTCCAACTTCCTAAGTTCTAGGTCTTCCGTGAGGTGTTCGTAGGTCTGCACACTTCTACTGCTTAGCTGCTTGCATTCAGAGGCAAGGACTCTGATCCTTTAAATTTCTCTCTTAGCGGCTTCCTCCCTTTGGTCGTGCACTTCCTACAGAGTGCTAAAAAATTCTTGGATCTCCAACTCCATTACCCTTACTTTGTCACTTGAACCTCGACTGCCTAATGTTCCTCCTGTGCACATCCTGGCAAAGAGAAAAGTTCTTTGCTCAACACTTCTTTGAATGTAGTATTCTATGCGAGCAACTAGTCCTTTTCCCTTTGTATATTTTATTTTTATTCCTCGAGCATCTCCCATAACTCATCTTTCTCATTTTCATACACAGTTACACAATACCACGCAACTCTTGATTTCTCCAAGATCTCCTCTTTTTCTTTCTTCATGGATTCTGTAGCCTTTTCCTTTTCCTCTCGGACTTGCTGAAGCCAAGCCTCTATTGCATCTTCCAGTCTTCAAAGTTGGGATGGTTCATCCCCCAACTCTACAATCTCTGACGAGGAAGGCGCAGTAGGCACTGCGCGACTCAATTGAATGGCTTGCTGAATTTCCTTCAGTTCCTTCTCAACTCTTACATACAACTCTTCTTTTTTCACACCATATCTCTATAAGAGGTCTTCATATGCATCCTCCATTGCTCCATGGACTAGACCGATGTCATCCTCCATGAGCATAGACTCTAGTTGGGGCTTACTGGCGTGGGTATTCTTTCTTGCTGAAGTTTTCTACGGAGAAACCTTCCTCTTCTTTGATGTTTCTGCCTCAGTAGGGGGATCCTTTGGTGGTGTAGCTTCACCTTCTCCTTGTTTTTATCCTTCTTCCACTCCTACTTCTTGATTTACTTCATCTCCTCCTCATCCTACGGGTGAGCCAAGTCTACTTTCTTTCGAGTGACTGTCCTCCTCATCAGTCTCTATGTTCTGAACTTCCTCCATTTTCTTCTTCTTCTTTGCACTTGTCTGTCCTGCATGTTCAAACCAGGTGACCAAGGGGTTTTTGATGATGTCAGGGTTGGATAGTGTTGCATCATCAACCAGTACCAGGAACTCCGCTAGCCACTCCTTCGTGATCTATTCCATGTCTTTGTCGATCAACTTATAATAGGACTGTAATTCTTCCTTACTCTCATCTCTGCACGCAATGATATAAATAAAGTGTGGATCTGCGTAGAAGTTAGCTAGTGGTCTGTACTGGTGCATAGTGCACGTTGTCATACATGGGAAAGACTCGATAACAACCTTGAGATGCTGATAGTAGGCATGGAACACTGCGTTCGACTTCCATTGCTTTGACATATCATTCGTATACCATAAGGTAGAAAATATAGCTACCAATGGCTCTGATGGTTCAATTTCTGGAATAACTGCTCCCTTCGGCATTTTCCAAGAGACAAATTCCATCAGCACAAGAAACAAGCTGAAATGGAACTCATATCCCTGATCATGTGCTTCGCGACAGTATTTCTCTAGCTCATTGACGAGGTAGCTTTCTCAATTCATTTGCATCCCCTCCATGCATTTTCCTGCTAGGTCCACCATGAGCCCAGTGACCTACGTGGGGCGGTTCTTTTTGACGATCTTTCTAGCTATGATTTGGAAATCTAGGTGCACTGTGCCATATTGGATGGAGGCTACCTTGTAGCCTCACTTTCCCTTGTCAACTTCGCTGTATGCCTCCTTAATGCGCTGTGCTAGGTAGCAATCTGAGGTCTTCCCTAGGTAGAACTGCTGAGGGTGGGGTCCTTGCATGCTCACTCCTGTGATTAGGTGGATCAGTGCCGGATCCATAGTAATGCACCTTTCGATCCACATATATCCTACATGATAGCATGACAAGAGGAGTTTAACGCAAGCATTAACCTCATGATGTCAGAAAAAATGAGGGATCTTCATTACGTTTAGTATCGTGGACTGTGCGAGCTCCTTAATCCAAGGCTCAAAGAATATGCGAGGCTTCTTACCAATCATCTTCATCAAATATCTATGGGGCATGAGCATCACATAGTTCTTTCTATCTCCAAGGTTAAAGTCATTGTTCTTCAATGTGGGGATTTGTCCTAACTGGGTTCCAACTACGTGTATTCCCTTCGAGATGTACGCAGTGATTAAAGTGTACTCAAAGTCCCATGGAATGCTGTCGCGTTTAACTGTGCCAGCCAAAGACAAGATATAATCTGGTAATACCTTCAAGATCTGCTTCGCATTAGCCAGATCATTGTGATTCTTACTGTTGGCATCAAAAGTCACTCCTAGATTGCGGCAGGAGAAGAGCCTAATGCCCATCAGTTTATTTCACAAATAATTTTAATGGGGTGATCAGATGGATAGAGGCCCAGGAAGATATCACTCTAACTCAGAAAACTGGGCCTAGTATGTAACAACAGAAGAGGTCTTGATCTAACTTCAGTCAGTGGGTTGATTATAAATGAGTAGATGGAAGACTTAGTAAGGGGAGCAAGAAAGACTGCCTTGGCCATCAGGCCTTTCGACAACCTGAAGAGGAAAAACTCAGAACACAAGATCCTCTTGGTTCAGAGTTTCAGGGAAATGATAGGTGACTTGACTGGATCTTCCAATTCCAAGTCATTCAGCATTGAGAAAATACAAGAACTGATTAGAAACAATGCAACCATTAAAGTGATCCAACATACATCATCCTATAACGACGCAACTCGACTGGATCCTCCAATTCTGAGCAGTTCTAACATAGTGTAAACAAAGAGATGGAAAGAGGCTAACATTCATAAGGCAAGAAGTCTCAAGTGCCAATACATAACTAGAGAAACTAGTGCTTCATCAAAACTTTACAGTCGGGAGCCTAGCTCAACCATCGATACTTACAAAAATACAAAACTGAGTACATATACTCCTCAAATTTTTCCCAGTAGAGGCGTCTCAGGTCTTTCAAAGTCATGGCATCTCTTCAGTCAAATATGGCCTGAACTCCTTCGTCAGACGTCACCTTAACTTTGCATGGCCTTTGTAGGGGGGGTAACTGAAACATTAAAGGCTAAAATAGCGTGTGCAGACTCCTCTAGTCAGACGAGGACTTGGCATGGCTTCTTTGAAGAAAGCCAACATACAGGACTATCTCGGGCAGACTGCCTACCGGGACCTTCATGCTTTACATTTAATGAGTGAGTCGAGGTTTCAATTACCTTCCCCCACCTTCATTTACTTTTAGTAGGGACCAAGATCGAGGCCAAGTTGAACTGGTACCTGAAGAACGTAGCGATCCCTTCTACAGCTAAACCCGACACTTTGGCCCTTTTCACAGCTCTTTCTATCACCCCAAGTGACCATGGGCTGTGACCCTGTGCCTATTTTCAAAGGCGCTTTCAGGATTTCAACGTTTCGGGCTTCGGGGTTCTGAAATGCAGTGGAAGGAGGAGACCCTCTGCTCTCCCGAAGTCCCGATAGCCAAAAAGGCTTGATCGCGTGCCACATGTCCCATTGGATGGATAGCCTAGATCATCTCTTGATCAACAGTCCTGGTTCTTTTCGATGTTTCAGGCTTTGAGGATCTGAAATGCAGTGGAAGGAGGAGACCCTCTGTTCTCCCGAAGTCCCGATAGCTGAAATGGCTTGATCACGCCACGTGTCCCATTGGATGGACGACCTAGATCATCTCTTGATCAATGGTCCTGGTTCTTTTATGCATTTCAGGCTTTGGGGATCTGAAATGCAGTGGAAGGAGGAGACCCTCTGTTCTCCTGAAGTCTCGATAGCCGAAATGGCTTGATTGTGCACCACGTGTCCCATTGGATGGACGACCTAGATCATCTCTTGATCAATGGTCTTGGTTCTTTTCGACGTTTCGGGCTTCGGGGATCTGAAATGCGGTGGAAGGAGGAGACCCTCTATTCTCCCGAAGTCTCGATAGCTGAAATGGCTTGATTGCTTCATGAGTTTGTCCATAGGAGATCATCTCAGGCGCTTGACCCCATGTAACTCTGCAACCCAAACTTACTCGATGGCCGTCGATCTGCCCCCTCTGTGGATCCTCACCGTTGAAAGACAAAGTGCCTGCTCGCTTGATTTTAAGCTTGAAATGGACTTCTTCTGTGTGCTGCGCTCGACGCTCATGACCATGGTCTTTGAATAAAATGCATTTGATGGGTTTTTAAACCCCATTTCTACGCATTTATAGAAAGGGTCTAAAATTGGAGAGAAACAAAACCTTGCAAGAATTGGCGCTAACACTTACTTCGCTTCTCAGTCGCGAGGTTGACATGTTTTGAGCGACGTCTAGTCGAAGGGGAATCTTTCAATCCCCTGGTTGACGATGCCTGTACTCCCTCAGACATAGCTTTATCAACCATAAACTTCTTCATAACTTCTTCAACGGACTTCTCTGTCTCAGTGCGCTTGACCGACATTCTAACTGTTAACAAATAAGTTGGGGTAGATGAATAGATAGTGGGGTAAATGACCGATGGCGAGGTCTGATAACACAAATAGACACACAAAATCACTTCATTTCTTGTCTCAGATAATTATGGGTGGCAAAAAATGGTCCCAACGCAGCGTCCGGTGGGTTAAGTAAGAAAGTGTCATAACATATTCCTCCAATGGACAAGAATGCCTCAATCAATGCGAATCCTTCCGTTATGGCGCAATCTCAACATCTAATGACGATTTATCAGCCCATAAATGCATTTCCTAGCCGTTCCGTAGCACCGTTCTAACAGTTGGGGTGCCTCCAACGGTCATATAGATTCGCTAGGGTGAAGTCCCATTCTGCGCGGTTCTGCTGTTCCGGCGAGGCTCAAATCCTGCAAACCTGCCTCCTGTGAAGTTCTAATCTGTGAAATATTCCATCTGTTCTCTGTAACTTCTTGTAGATTTTCCAACTTAGCCTTCTTCTTACTGAGCTTCCTTGCCTTCTTTCCTGTGATTTGAGTCTCTCTAACTGTTTTTGGATTTCCATTCTTATTCTTATCTTCTCCTAACGAAGTGACTTCGCACTGCTGATGTGCTCTCAAAGGGTTTGAAGTTAATATCCCTTCTCTCACTATTTCCTGGGTGGATATACTTATTTATTGTATGGATAGGTACTTCAAACCTTCCTGCATTCTTTCAACCTCGATAGCTAATTCTCTGGTCTTCTTTTTCTTCGACTCAACTTCTCGTTCTTCTATCAGTCAATCTATTTTTCTAGCTATGAAATCCCTTAGTTCTTGCTTTTTATTTTCTGTAGCTTCTTCCTTTGATTTCCTTCTGATATGATATTTCTCAATCAAATTCTTTTCTAACAAGAGGGGGAAAGGTGTATTGTTCTCAACAAACCTAATAACTTCAAATTCTTCCCGAGTCGATGTTCCATGGATGATAACAAGTACATTAGCAACTCTTCCACATAGGTTTATCATCTTTCCTTTAAACAAGCCTATCCTTCCCAATGAAGGTACCATAGTAGGCTTCCCCAAAATTTCCCAAGTGATTTCTGTCATGATATTCACTAGTGTTTCCTCAACCAAGACATAGTCTATGTCGAAGTCTCTTATTCTTGTATCTATGCGCTATTTTTCTTTCATGATCTATGGTAAAATGCCATCTTTGTGATCATTCATTTCTTCTTTTAACTCTACTAGCATAGTCTGAGCTTTATCTGATTCTTTCTCTTGATGATTCTTTAACATGGTCTTATTCTCTTGACTCATGTTGATTCTTTCAACTTTAGCAATCATCCTTGGGAAATTCTCAACCTCATGACCAATAATTTTACAATAAAGACAAATAGGACCTCCTTAGCAAGATGTCCCGGTCTTTTGCAGTTATAACATAATTTTAATCCTCTCTTTTTCTTGTAAGTTACCCAACCTCTCCTGTACTGTTCACTAGGATCACAGTGCTGAGCCTGTAATCTGCAAAAAATCTTTCTAAGTTCCTGCATCCACTTATTAGTCCAAAAGTTCTTTGTATTCATTGGAATAACACATCTTTCTCTATTTCTATCATATTTATTTAGATCAACTTTTTCTTCTAACCGTGCCCTTTCTTTCAAACTAGGACATAATCTATCAAACATACCTAGATTCGTGCTTCCGAAACAAAAAATTCCACTTGTCTTACTCTATCCAAGAACAAAGATTTACCTCTTTTCTTTAGATTGGGTTTCTTTCTTAGCACAAAGCTTCACAAGTCAAGTAGAGTACTGCGCACTACAACAAGAGATCTATGCACAAAGCTTCTCTTTTCTTTACTTTAGTTCCCAACAATCATAGTTTCAGGTCCCGACAATGGAACCATTTTTTGGCATAGGGGCAGACCCAGGGTTCAACGCTTCAACAACGCACTAGAAAAACCCTAACTATCGGCCCTTTCAGAAACACCTGCGAAGCAGGCGAAGTCTCACCCAAGGTACAGGTACGGGGGGTTACAATACTTAGGTGTATGTAACCAATATGGGACACGGATCTGTGATTACAACACTTCACAGGGTACTTAGGAAAAACACATATTAATTCATTAGCTTTATTCACATCACAGATCAAAACCTAAGTACAAATCGATGCAATAATAATGAAAAAATACACATCGCACTTAGCATCATAAGTCAGATCTAACACATTCAACATATACAAAGAATAAAACATTCATAGATCCATCTATCATTCATAACATTCAATGCACTAAGCAGAGTCACGACATAAACATTACAACACAAATCAAACCATCAACACAAGATTTACGTGGTTCACCCCAGTGTGGTGCTACGTCCACCAACAAATTCTTATTATTTATTAGTATTCAATATCTTACATCCATTCGCTCCTGTGCACTAAGCCACAGAGCCAAGCTTCGCACTGGATAAGTGATCTGCGCACTAAGCACTAGATCCACCTTCCCAAAATCAGGTCAAGGCACAAAGCCAACTCCTTTATTATGCACAAAGCCTTACATACACAGTCTGTTGCACAAAGCAACTCAGAACTACTTGCCTCTTTCACTTAGCCACTTACACCTCCTTCTCATTTCCCCTCTTCTACATTACATTATTTTCCTATTTGTACTTTTACATCCCTTACAAAAATGCCTAAACATGGGTAAACCCATGGGCCGACATCCCCTAAACCCATATACCCAAAACCCCAGTGAACCCCTTTCCAGGTCCACAAAACAACTGAGATCCCACGATCTCAGCTTCGCCTGGGCACTCCATCTTCGACCAGCCCGTCAAAGTCCAAAAGTGGTAAAACTCGACTAGTGTTTCCTCAAAACTTGGTCGAGGGCCAACATGGCCTCCTGTGGATATAAACATCTCAACATAACTCCTAGAGGATCCTTCCAAAACAAAACTTGATCAATGAGACAATATTTGATTTCTTTGAGCTTCATATATCTTACCTTGTTCTTGTCCAAACCATCAGGAGGCCACAACTTTTGCATAAAATATATGATGTCCATGTACCAGGTGCATTATACAAAATTGAGGATGACATGAGAGTCTTTATCAACAATCTTAGCTTTTTGATTTTCTGAGATTATGTTCATGAAATTAACCCCTAGAGACTTGCAGTTTGATTCAACCAGCAGCCTGGCTAAACCTTGGCCTTTTACCAATTTAGTGGGCTTGATTTCAAGGTCAAATTCCAGAATTTTAGCAATCCACTTGCTTCTCTTCCCATCTATGTCAGGATGGATCAATATCTCTTTTACTGAGGCTGAGAGAACATATGCAACAATATTTTAATGCAGAACATATATTCTAAAATCCTTGAGGGCTTTGACCAAAGAATATGCCTGCTTCTCCATGATATCATATCTCATTTCTGCCTCCCTTAATGCTCTACTGAAAAAGGAAATAGGCTTCTCTAACCCCTCTGTATTTTTCTGTTGCAAAACAACAACCAATGTATTAGATGAGGAAAAAGAAAATATCAAAAATTCCTTAGAATAGTAAGGGCTGATGAACACATGTGCTTCAGTCAAAGCCCTTTTGATTTGGCCAAAATAATTTCTGGACTCAGCTGGCGATTTCACCTCGCTTCCTTTTCTAAGCATGACTGTAATTTGCTTAACCAACTCAGCTAAATTAGAGATGAAAATTCTTAAAAAATTGATTTTACCCAAGAAAGACTGAACCTCTTTCTTGGATCTGGGAAAAGATAAGGTCTGGATGGCCTCTACTCTGCTCGGATCAGTTCTTACCCCTTTTGCTGACACAATATGCCCCAATAATTTACCCTCCTTCATAAGAAACAAATATTTCTTAGGGTTGAGAGAAAGGCCAAACCTTCTGCATTTAAGGAAGACCTTATTCAAATGATGACAATGCTCTTTGTCAGACTTTCAGAACATTGTAATATCATCCAGATATATAACTACAAATTTATCTTTCTCCCTGATGAAGGCAATGTCCATGGCTCCCTGGAAGGTTGCTCCTGCATTCATCAATCCAAAGGGAATTTTAGCATACATGAATATGCCCCAAGGAGTAGTAAAGGTTGTATTCTCTATGTCTTCAGTCATGACATAGATCTAATTGTATCCAAAGAAGCCATCAATCATAGACATCCTATATGAACTAGTCACTCTTTGCAAAATGTGCTCCATCTTTGGCAAGGGGTAGTTATCCTTTTTGGAGCTCCTCTTCAAATTCTTGAAATCAACACATAACCTTATTTCCCCATTTTTCTTCCTCACATGCACCAAGTTAGCCACCCATTCTGAATATCTCAAAGGGATGATGATCTGGGCATCCAATAGTTTTTTCACTTCTTTTTCCATAATAGGTAGCAGTGTGGGATTTATCTATCTGAGTTTTTGCCTAAAAGGGCTGGTCTCTTCTTTCAAAGGGATCTTATGTTCAATGATGCTGGTGTCATATGTCCTTAGATATTCATATTTCCATGAAAACACATCATAAAACGCTTTCAAAATCTTGACATACTCAACCCTTTGTTCCTTTGATAAACTTCTAGACAATTTGACATACTTTGGGTCTTCCTCTATTCCCAAATTTCATTAAGTCACATCAACATATTCAGTTGAACTTTTAATCTTTACAACAACATCATTTCTATCAAATAATCTCTCCAAGGGGAAAAATCCTTTTGGAATATGGTTATTGGGTAATTGAACAATATGATGGTCAACAATTTTATTCAGAAAAATATCAGCATGAGGGCTTTCTTCAGTATCCTGATCTTGGTCAATCTGTAAAGCAGAGAATTCATCCACAATCTCAAGATTTTTTTTTATCTCAAGATCATCCTCAAAAACCTTCCAATGTTTGACATTGTCAGGAATAGAGGGTTTATATTTTACTTCCACCTCATACTTGAGTTTGGGGGGAAAAGGAACCCTGAATGAACTTGGTAAAATAGCCAAGGAATATTCCACAATGGTCTCCTCTCTTGTAACAAATGAGATATTAAAATCCAAGAAGAAAATATCAACAAGATCCCATACTTCATTTCTGTAGGCCCTTAACCTGGGGTGCTTAGAATGATACTGATTTTTGACTTGATGAACAATCAACTCAACATCTCCAAATACTACTAGCTCCTCAATATTCATGTCTTTGGTAGATCTCAAACCCAAAACAAGAGCCTCATATTTTGCCACATTGTTTGCTGCTTCAAATTCAGGCTTGTAAGACATAGATATGGTCTCATGGATAGGGGAAATGAAGACTAACCCAACACCAACACTCTCCCTAGAAGAGGCTCCATAAAATAACATCTTCCAAACAAAAGTATTGGGAGAAGGATTTTCACAAGAGGCAATAGGATGATTTCTGAGTTCAATAGGTGTTTGAGGAGCATCAGTGAGATGTAACATACTGGTTCCTAAATCAATATCTATTGTAAAATGGGGTGGTTGGTAGGGTTTTCTTCATCACTGATAATGTAAGCAAGTTGTGCTTCCCTATAAAGCCTTCTATGTTCTCCCCCAAACATAGGAATATTGGCATATGAAAGATCCATCTGCAAAGTTCCTCCTAGTCTTTTTATCCAATATCTAGACAAGAGCATCCCGAACTTAGGGGGAACATCAACCACCACAATATCCATGACCACACTCTTCATTGGAAATTGGAACAACGAAACAAACATGTCTTTAATAACCACAAGACACTTTACCTTCCTAGAATCAAATGAGTACAGTTCATGGTAGGATTTTGTAACTTCCAATCCAAGCTCATCCATGACAGTCTTAGGCATGGGGTTGTGATATGCCCCTGAATCCATCAATAAGTTGTGCAACACTTTATCATGAATGTTTAATGAGTTATATAAAGGATGGGACGAGTCATCCCTATCTTCTACCAAAGGTCCTAGTATGACAACTGAATTTTCATCTTGGAGGTTGACTAAGTCTGTGGGATGAGATGAAGGTTCAGGCTGCAAAATTTTGGAACGATATATTTTGAAATCCTCATTCTTAACTAGCTCTAAAAAAGGTACAAGGATTTTAATATTTTGAATCTCATTCTCAAAGATAAAAGAGGAGGGAGGCTTCATAATCTCCTTCACTTATGGGATAGGGATCTTAACCACTTACTGGAGGTTTTGTGCCTATTTTTCTTTGCTGCTAGCTACCACATCCTTAGTAGGATTCATTGTTCTAGTAGGATGATTAGGAATGTTAGGATCTTCATCTTTCTTCTTCAACCTTAGGTTATATCTATTTGAATTTCCACTGGTCCTTTTCCCTTTGCTCAGTTCATTTAGTTGGCTACCCATGAGAGCCTCTTCATATGCAGATTGGGTTAAATGAGGAGATGAAGAGGTGTCACCAAGACAATGGATTTCATGATCTGCATCTTCTTCCTCCCCTTCTTCATTAGTAACAAGGTTATTTTGGAGAGGGTATTGGATTTTTTTATCATCCCTATCCCTATTCCTTTGATCTCTTTGGATGATCTAAGGGGCATTATTGGGTCTTCTGAAATTACCCCTATTATCAACATTCTGGGGGTTCCTATAGTCCTTCCTTCCTTCAAATTTGAATTTCTCCATTTCTGTAGAAAGTGATTTTACCATTTTTTTGAACTCATCCACTTGAGGGGAGGTAGCAGAGGAATCAAAGGTTGAAGCTTCAACCCTACCTTTTCTTATATATCTATCAGATTTATCCCTAAGCTTGTCATCTTCCAATATATTAAACTCTACTTCAAGGGCTGCATCTTGCATATGAGTTAACGAGGTATCTCTTCTTTCTCTCAACAGGAGGAAAAAATCAGGGTCAAAAGCGATGGCATAAGTAATCTTGGCAGAGGTTTCTATAGGATTTATTTAAGTGGGAATATTATTGTACATTTTGTTAAACCTCTTTGATAAGTCTGAAACAGATTCCCCCTCTTCTCTCTTAAGTGACCCAAAATCTGTAATATAATAAAGGAAATATTTTTTATCCCCCCTGTTGTTCCTGAGTCTGTACTTAAGGCTTAAAAGTACAGTGTCATGGCATCCGAAAGTATGATAAAGGTTGATAAAGGATTACGCTAACCTTCGATGTAGGAAACTAATGAAGATTTCTAAGTTCTCGTTGTCTAGCTTCCAACTGTTCCTGGGTGGTAATATCTTGCTCAATGGCTGCCCATGAACGTTCAAGTTCTTCCCAGGTGTTAGTAGTTCTAAGGATTGTGTCAAAAAGAGTTAGAGCGATATGTGTTTGATTAGATAGTCCGGGTCCAATGTTCGGTTGAGTTGCTGTAGGAACGGTCATTGAGTAACTTTACCAGTAAGAAAGATTTAAAAAGAGATTTCAACGCTGTTTCAATTCGGTCGAAAATAAAGAGAAATTTTTGCATGAAGAACAAAATAGGAATACAAACTGAAGGCCCTTTCCCGTAACTGTATTATCTTTAGTAAAAGATGTGGAATGAGAGAAAAACATTTAGCTGTAGATAACGTAAGGCTCCTGTTAAATAGAAAAATCACACATACACAGAAGAAGAAATTGACATAGAAATAATTGACATAGTGTAACTAAATATAGAATTCTGTAAATGCAAATTGGTCTTACACCCGTTGATAACTGGTGCAAAGGAAAGACAAGAAACAATTACAGAAAGATGAAATCCCTTCACTATAGTAGTGGTTGTACTAAATTATAGTGATACACATCAATTACGAAGAGTGAAAAGAAATGAAACAAGAAACATAATGAAACAAACTTGCAACACAGTCGTGACAGAATCGAGAATCTTCAAATTTGCTTGTATTAACTTCTCGAATGCAAAAAATCTATTACAATTGCTGCCAAAAAAGTCCAGCCTTTTGTTCTTCTTTTGGTCCCCTATTTATACAACTTTTTCTCCACTTTAGAACATCAATGGTTTCATAAATGCTGTTACAAACGAGAGGAGCGAAATCATTCCACCTCTCATACTCTATTTTCAAAAAGTGCCAGGTGCTTGTCTTCACGGGATTCAGTGCATATGATACATCTGTCCATAGATTGGATACAAACTGTGAAGGCTCGGTCTGACAACTGGGAGGAGCGAAATCATTCCATCTCTTCTACTCTATTTTCAAAAGCTGCCAGGTGCTTGTCTTTGCGTGGATTCAGTACATATGATACATTTGTCCACGAACTAGGATACAAGCTGTGAAGGCTCTGCTTGACAACTGGCCTCAGTGAAATAACACTCTCGAGCCAACTGCGGAAGTTTATCACCTATTTGTGCGTCAATGATGTGAAGAGCGCTGAGTTGCGCGCTCGGTTGAATCAAATGTTTATCAACTTGAGCTATATCTACCCTGTGCCGACTGCAAGGGTGTGACAGAGGTGATGGGTTCCCCGATCTGCTTTGCCGCCTTTCCTGGTGTGACAAGTGAGTCCTGCTCCTTCGGAGGATCAGAGGTCATCGTCTTAGTTTCTGGATTCTGAATTTCTGGCGGGTCTGTGTTTCTTACCTCCACCTCTGGACTATGTTTCTTGGGTGGGTCAGTATTCTCCTCTTCTGTTTCGGGGTTCTTCTCCTGCTTGAGATTCTTTTCCTGCTCCCCTTCCTAACATTTTTCGGGGTTAGAAGCTTGGCCCTCAGAACTTTCAACCTCCTTCTCTTTATCCTTGGAAAGACCCGAACCTCCTAACACAACGAAGAGACATCTTTTTCTATGTTCCTGAAACCTTAAGACTGAGGCCATGTCTTCGGGTGCTAAATATCTGATTCGAACTAGCACTTCCCCATAGGACCTCGCCCCTCGAAAAACATCATCCGAGGGTGAACATTCGTGTTCAAACTTCTTCAATCCACAATTTTCCAAATGGGTGCTTACGATTCTTTGAGGATCATGCTTTTTGCACTCAATAGAGACCAAACTCAAGTCTTCTAAGGTTGCAGCCTCAGCCTTAGCATGTCCAAAATCCAATAAAGAATATGAATTTAGCCGAATGGGGAAAAATGACCATACCTTCTTCGATGATGCTTTAAGCTCTTTACTGACTCTGCCAATCACTGTTTGTCGGGCAATCTCGTGACAGGCCATCTTGTCGGGGATGAACAGTGGTAGCGCAAGCGGAGGAACAACAGCTCCGAAAACTCTGAAATAGGAGAACTCTGCTTCTACGTACCAGTCTGCGATACGACTCAGATTTTCAGCAATGCTATCCGAGATGCGAGGTGGCGAACGACCAAAAATGGCGATGTGCAGGGGCACCATCACCCAGTTGAAAATCTCATAAATAAATTCATTTGCTTTATTTTCCCACAATTTATCGTGATATTCATGCACAGTTTTTTCTTGGGTTGGGCTCCAAGCCCAATTCATCAAAGGAAAAGGTGTCATGGAGCATATCGCGTCCATGATATACGCAGACATGAAGAATGCAGATGGTCCCCCGGCTGCTTTCTTCTCCCTGTACTCTGTAATCCGGTTGAACAAACTATCCGAGAGCATCTTCGCCCAATTAAATGAGCAACCTTCTGCTACCCGAAATATGAGAGGTACCCATGCAATGTAGAAATGCGAAGTATCCTCTCTTCCAAATAGTCGACAAGTCATCATCACCACATACATAAATTGTGGCTCCAGCGAAGAAATGGAATACACGCCCTTGTCATTCGCTCTAAATGTCGCGGAGCGCGAAACCCAATTCTTTATCAAACCAGACATAATTTTGTCATACTCTGTGCACTCCTTCTTTTTGAATTCCTCCAGGAATTCATCATTATATGTGTATTCAGAAGTTGCTGGGAGCTTGTACATGCTTTAGATATGCTCTGGTATGAAAGTTCCAACCGTGGTCCGTTGGTCACTTATGATAGTTCTGGTGGGTAGGTCTATGTGATCCAACACCCACCGGATCATGTCGTAGTATGGGAGCAATTGGGGTCTGGTTGCAACCAGGTAAATTCCCGACTGAACAACTATCTTGTATTTCGTGTTCAAGTCGTCTTTTTCGTTATCATTGTCATCAAAATCTGAGTAATTCACCAATTCAGATTGAAGAATATCTGAAACAAACGACCAGTTGGGTACTGAGCCGCCAGTCCAAGGTGAAGTATCAGAGATAGTGTCGGAGCCTTGCGCTGTGATTTCGACCTTTGCCTTCGCAGCTTTCCGTGGAGCCATGGCTGAAGCTTGCTTTTTCTCTCTTCTGTGATAGACCTATGTATACATACATAAATTAGTTCGCTCGGAGAAAGGTGAGTTTTGTGTGCTTATGAGATATGTCAAAATAGAATGAAACTCTCGTATATTTGAAATAAATCTGTCAAATCGCAAACGGAAACAAATTTATTGCATAAATCTGATCTTATTTATGCGTGGATTTACCCTAATTATTCATTAATGTCATCAATGTTCGGCGGCTTGACAAGTAGTCGTGTTATGGAGAGCAAGTAGTTACCTCGTGGAGTGTGCAAACCTCGGTATGCGGGACACATCTTGTTTAAATTAAAAAAAATCAAATCTTAGCAACTTAAATCATTTTCTCGCTGTTCCTCGCATCGTGAATTTCCTCTTACCATTTTGACTCTTCAACTCGTGAGGCTGCGAGTGCCAATTTTAGCTTAATTAACAGTAACCGTGATTTGGCGCATCCTTAATTGTAATAATTAATTTATTCACCATATCGCGACTCAGGAATTTGAAGACAGACTTTTGGGAAGATGACATGCAGAGTCGCGATATCGCGATGTGGCGAGAATTAAGGCTCAAATTATGAAAAGGTAATCTTAATTAGGCGACTAATTAATCTCGCTATAATCATGTCGCAACTTCGTGAATCGGGGTTTTGGACACCTTAACTTCATGAGAGAAAGTGCCGAGTGGCGATGTACCAAGAACCAAATTTAAACATGGTTAGTTTTTACCTTTAGTTCTTGACCAAGGTTATCACAAAAGTTATCGCGTTCTCAGTTCTCAGGGCTGTAAATACACAAACTTAGGTTCGACGAATGCCGAGGCACGAATTCCAAAAGATGCATACTCATGAGTTAAAAGTTTTAGCTTAGTTAATTCTTTGCGCGAAAAAACAAAAAACGAATTCACAGTTTCGCGTCTCGGGACTTATGAATTCAAAGATTGAAATATCCGACTTGCAATATCCCGAATTAAAACAAAAAGAGCAAACATACTTGCGAAAAATGGATCTTTTTTGAAAGTGAAAAAGCGTTGCTATCCAAGCGACAAGATTTCAGGGTTTTAAGATTTCGGAAGGAAAAGAAAAACAACTTTAGGTCTCAAGTATCAAAAATTGAAAATTGCGCGAGGTGAAAAACAAGGGCGGCTCCAACACCCCCAATGTCTCAAGAATGAATCATCTAGAGCCTCACTCCCAACAATAGATCCAAGAGTCAAACCCCTAAACCATTTCCTAGCCTTACCATCAAGGCTCTGTACAAAAACTCTCATCCACACATCTTCATTTTCAATGTTATGATTATATGCATAACTATAAAAAGTTGAAAGGTTTTCTTTTGCAGTTATGTCTTCCTCCCCTATGAACTTGGGCATGTACTTAAGGTAGTGCCCACCTGGGAGAGAATACATAGGCTAAGGTAAAACAAGAGGGGAATATCTAGCAACCACTATGGAATCCATTCTGTTTCTAGGAGGATTAACACCTACCATTGGGATGTGAATTATAGGAGAACTAGGGGGAGATGGAGTTTGGACAGGTAGGATTGGATCTACACTTCTAGGGGGAATGGGTTGAGTGTTGGAGGAGAATGGTATAGGGTTCAAAGGAAAAGAAGTTCCCCCCTCTTTAGTTACAACAAATTTGACATGAGGAGGAGTATAAAAACCCAAAGTGGAAAAATATTCTAAGCTTCTGGGTCTAAACCACTTTACAATATCAGGGGAAACAAGGGTGTCCAAACTTTCTCTTTCTAAATGAAGACTAGAAGGAGGAAATTTAACAGGAAATATTTCAAAATATAAACTTCTGGAAACTCCAACATATGGTATAAAAAGAGAATTAGATGCAACTACTGGAGTTTTAAAAGAAGAATCATGTAAATTACCAGAGTCACCTGGTACAATAGCTGAAAGCCCTTCTTGCGAGGTCTTTCCTTTCTTGATAATCTTTTCTGGGTCAGCTTCAGGTGTTTCCAGAGGTAACTGTGGAGTAGACCTCATGTGTATACCTTTGGGATCCACAACTGAAACAGTGGAGTCGCCATGTGCAAGTTGCAATCTTCAAGGTACTGATTTCTGATGCACCTTCAGAATCATAATTTCTTTGTCGTTCAATCCCAGGGAAATGTCTTCAATTCATTCCCCAACAATGACACCAAGAATTTTATCACTAAGAGTCACCCTCAAACTGCAAGAGGATAAGCCCAATACCCATTGAAATGTTTGTGGAGGTAGGTTTATAGGTGGATGTCAAATGGAAAAAACTTAGTACAAGAATGTTTTAGCACAGAAACTGGACAAGCAATGGATAAATAAATGAGGGCCTCATTAACTTCAGTCGATGGTTTAAGGTTAAAGGTGAGAAGAGGGAATACTTAGTGAGAAAGGTGGACAAGTCTACCATGGGCATCCGATTTTCAAGCAGCTTGGTGAAGAAAAAATCAGGGACAAGAGCACTCTTGTACTTAAATTTCAGACACTGAAATATATCATAGTAACATAATAATCAAACCTCCATTACTATGCAACCACAATAACTCCTCTGGATCCTCCATGCACAACATTTCAACATAAGAAGAAACAAGATAACAAAGAAACTAACTAAAACTGGTCACAACAATACTGTAATCAAACCTACATTACAATACAACTACAACCCTCATCTGGATCCTCCATGCACGAGTGTTTCAACACATATTAAACAAGATGATGAAAGAAACTGAATTCTATTAATGTGAAAGTATCAAGTCTCATACAAAACCAGAGAAAAACTCTGTTATCAAAATATTACAAAATAGGGAGCTTTGCTCAACCAGTTGATGACCTTAACAAAATATTGAACTGATCTATTTATACTTAGATCAACCCACAATTTCCAGGAGTGTGATCTGGAAATCCCATTCAAAGCTTTATGTCTATGCAGCCTTATGTCAGACTGTACATGTTTCCTCTTGTCAGATGTAAACCTGGTTCAGTATGGGCCTGCAGGAAAAACCATCCATTGCCGTACCTTGCACTGACAGTCCTTCCTCCTCAACCATAGCTTCCAAGCTTTCCATTTATGGACTGAGCTGAGGTTTCAACTACCAGTCCTTTCTCATTAAATGAATCCTCCTCGGTACCAGAGTGTGGCTGGATGATTAACGGGTGACCATGTGCTGCTCAAGGATTGGGCGCTGAATAAACATATGGATTCAGGCCACAAAAGTTAGATTTTGCTTATTGGATGAACTCCTCTTGGGATTGGAGCGCAGCAGGATGACTATCAGGAGGACACATGTTGCTATTAGATAATGCATCATATGCACACATGCATTTCGAGGTCGCAGGAAGTGGTCTAGACCCACACCACTTTCGGGCCCGAAATGCACCCTCTCCCGCCATGTAGCCTCCTCGCAAAACCATGGTTAGTATTTCAGCCACTCAAGGCCTTTTATCGCCTGAGCATGTTGCGGCCTCGAAACGATTTTAGGCCGTTGATCTAAACGGGGCCTGAGATCTGGGCAAGTTGGTTAATTTAGCACCCCCGTCAAACTTTTATTCGCTTGCCAACCTTGGAATCCTTCCAACTGCGCTTGGAGATAACGCTACATAGAACTGCATAGGGGATCTCGACCGCTGCATACTGCACCTACTCACTCGCTTGCATTCATGGCTATTACATGTGATAACAAACTTGATTGATAAGAAATTTTGTACACTATGCAATTTCCCCATTGTGCTAAAGACTAGTAGATCTCGAAGATTCATCAAAGTAGACTCCTTAGTAGGCACATAGGGAGTTTTCCATTGCCACTTCAACTCTCCAGAAGGAAGGGAAAAATAGTCGATGTAGGTGTCGACTTTCATTTTGGGAAACAAGTCCCCATCCGAGAATTCGATGTCAATAAGTTGATTCTGCTCAACCTTACCATGTAAGTCTCCTAAAAGATCAGCTCGTGGATAATGGATATCCACTAGAAAAACAATGTTTAGAACCACACCTTGAGTAGTTGTATCATGGCCCATGGATGTAGTAGAGCATTGGTACACAAAGATAATTAGAGGAAGAGAAAGAAGATGCGTATTCACATAAATCTCACTGGGATCCAAATCTGAGTAGTCAAACAAATATATAGAACACAATGACTTGGACAAAGGAGACCAATGAGTTATAGAAATTCGTGACGAGACAATGCACAAAAAACATTGAATTATCATTAAAGGGAAGCTGTGTAGCTAACTCATCATTAACAATAGACATGACTGACATGCGAGGTGAAATCCAATTAGTGATTCGAGAAATAAAGGGCACAAATACAAACCCAGATTTGACATGGCATGATACGTGAGGAAATAAATTAACTAGCCGGTGGCTAACCAGAAAAGAATCGATGAAATTTCAAACATAAATGACTTTTACTGACATGGTCATGATAGAAATAGAAAGGTAATAACTGCATTTAACAAACAATGTGAAAGCAACATGAAAATGACTGAAACATTGGAAATAACTAAATACATAAAATATTTGACATAGACTCCTTGACCACAATGATATGACTCGTAATAGACAATATGACAACAACAACTAGACTCTAGGGGCGAGTGACAATCAGATACATCACTACTTTATTGGAAAGGAGGGAAAACAACAAAATAAAATTGAAACCTACATACTTTAGGGCTTTAGGCATGCAAATTTCACCCATGTTGGTCAAAGAACACCATATAGTTGCGCTAGTATAACAACTCCTGAATCCCAAATTTATGCAACTATAAAGGGTCCAAGCCAATGCATATGTAGCTTCCCTGGATATTTATGGTACTTACTGTGATACATAAATACTTGGTCACCTTGAGAAAAAGTATTGGTCTTGATGTTCCTACCATTCCAAGATTTATGTCTAGCCTTCTCCACAGTATAATGGAAATCTGCTAAAAATATGGCTTCCTCAACTTCCAATAGTTTCGGAACAGACTCATCATATTTCATTTGAGTAACTTGTGCAATGTATCAGCTTGGAGTGATGAAATCAATGGGTACTATGGATTCTCACCCATGCACTAGTTGAAAAGGGGTATGCTTGTGTAACATATTGGTAGTGGTTCTATATGCCCAAAGAACACCTATAAATCGCTCATCCCAGTTATCTCGATTAGCGCAACATACTTTAGTCAACCTCTTCTCCAAAATCTTATTGAATTCTTCCACTATACCATTGGATTGCAGATGATAATGAATTCTCTTTTTATGATGAATAAAAACTTGTTGAGTAAGGGTGGAAATTATTTCACTGATATTTTTGGGATCTTTGGTCACTGGTTAAGCTTTTGGGACACCCGAACCAAATAATAATGTTCTAAAAAATTAACCTTATTGTGGTATCTATAGAAATATCCATAACAAGTTCTGCTTCAACAAAGTGAGTAAGATCATTTTTTGCAGTGATGATATATCTCGCCTTCAAATGTTTTGTTGGCAGATTAATAAGTCCTATGAAGTCAACAACCCACTTTTCAAAGGTTTGGAGTGATCGAACATGATATAATGGAAATTTAGCCCTGCATGAGGGCTTACCAACCCTCTGAAAGACATCTCATGCTATGGCATAATCTTTAGCATCTTTGAACATAGTAGGCCACCATAATCCTTCTTGAAGTAATTTTTGTGTAGTTTTGTGTAGTTTCCTTTCCTCCTATGTGACCTCCCACAAGATTTTAGATCTTTCATGGTCAAGTACACACCTTCTAATAATGTTATCCAATCCCACCTTATAAATTTGACCTACAATCAATTGGTATTCTATTGCATGAACAACCAAATGTCTCTTCTAGGTTGAAAAATAACCATCGGGGAAGACACCAATGCTCAAGAATAAGGAAATATCAGAGAAATATTATGGGAAAACTTCAATCTTAAATAAATCTGCATTGGGGAGCTGGTCATCTATAGCTCCATCAATTTCTCCTAACTCTAGCCGAGATAAATGGTCATGGCCAACATTCAACTTTTTGGGGTTGTAACATAATTTAAATTTTTACAATATTTAGAAATAAAACTTAGATTTATTTCCTAATAAGGTAAATAGGATACTAGGTTTTATTTTCGTTATTGGATTTATTTATTTCGAAAAATATTTTTTGAAATAATACTTAATAAAATATTTAAAGTTAGTTTAATTTTAATATTTTAGTAATTTATTATAGTTTAGTTTCTATAAAGTTTTCTTTTTTATAATATAAACTTTTAGATTATACGATTATTCTAATAAAAGGTGCACCTTCCATTGCAGGATTGATAATGCGGTTGACACTTTTAATCAACGGTCCACATTCTTTCGCGACCCCCCCCCCCC
>CBVK0103316411.1:25181-39544 GCA_900067695.1 Picea abies
CCCCCCACATGCTCAAAGGTTAACAAAAGGGAGGGGGGACGAAAAACATAACCATGGTTGAAACTCCAATGACGTGTCACGCGCTGGAAAATTATGCCCCACCTGCTCTATGGTTAGCATAACCACTCAAGACCACACCACAATCAACACTGGATTGACACGTGTCTAGGTGATGAAAACAAGCGTGAAAAAGGTGAAATGAAATTTTGATTTGATTTTTAATATTTAAATTCATTTTTTTCACCAATCCTAAATTGCCATGTATTCAAGCTTCATTTTAAAAAGGTAAAGGTGAAATTTTGTTGGTTAATGTTGGATTTATGAAGAGTTAAAACCGGTAACACAATCTAACTTACTAGTGCCATCTGCCATTCCAACCTGATTATTTTCCGAAACAAATTCTTCCACGGATAATTCAAAATATTTTATTGTTCCAACTTTTCATTGTTTAAAATGGAGTCATCTAAATCAACCAAAGCTAAAAAAATGCTAACTATTGAGGAAGAAGATTTAGTCGACAAAGAAAAAAGATATTTTCGATCCAGTCCTGTCATTTAACTTGTTTGAAATTCACCAGCTAGCACTCCAAAATTGTAGTTGACCATTTTCACACATAGAAGTCTAATTGGAAAAATTTCTAGTGCCCCATGTGTATGATTTTCCCTAGTTTGTGGTCTAGTGTGATTCGAACTACATTTCTTATAAGAGAATGGTTATTTCTAATTATGGGTCTGTACTTATCGAGATAACTCCCCATTCAATATCTGAAATATTAATATGACCATTAAACCCTGATAGTGAAACGTTAGACAAAACTGTACTAGCCAAATGATTTAGAGAGTTAAATCCTCGAGATAGAGTTGTCCTTTTACAATATTAATTATGCAAGAATCTTGATTTCCTTGCATATGATTTTACTCTTGAAACCAACTTATTTCCTGAAATATCAAGGAAGATTATTACAATGATATCTGCAATTTTAGGGAAAGATAGTGAACTTGTGGTTGATGAATTTGTTTTAGGGTGTATAATGAAAATTTGTCGATTTACAATGAAACCCTTAACTAGATTCAACTATGCCCAATTTCTAGCTGATAAGATTCATCATCAATTGTTAGAATTTGAAATTCTCAGAAGTTTCATATATCAATATTACCTTGTACATCTCTTTCTGTTTTCCTAAGCTATTCATTTTTCACATCTTGGATTGAAAATTGAATATGAAATTGGTAACCCAGTCTCAGTCATTCACTGGACTTCTTTGGTTGGGAAAACGTTTCAGAATGAGGGATTTTGAGAATATGTTAACTAGTTCATGTAAAAATATTATCATACTATACATGATGATATGCCCCCCTAGATTTTTTCCAGAATGTAAGAAACTATTACAATTGAATCTTGACAAAAGAATAGGGGACTGGTAAATTTTTTAAGATCGTACAAATATTAGGATATATGGCTCTGAACTACAACATTTCATGTTGCCTACTTTCTTGACCCATACAATATTTGCATTGGAATAAATTAGACAGAGATTAGACTCTGATAATATCCATTTTGTATCAATAACGTATAAATCTAGTTTCAAATTGGAAAAAGAAGCTGGGCCTTTTATTGTCAATACTAGAACAACTTTGCATGTAGCAAAACAAACTCCTCCAGAACATGGGTTTCTAGAAAGGGGAAAAAATTATGTATGACCCTCATGCTGTAATTTCCTAAAAAATGATTGCACATGGACAAGTTCCTTATCAAAATCAGTAGAAACCATAGTTGGAGCTACTAGCAAACCATAACAACTGGGAATATGTGCAATGTATATTGCAAGTCTAGGGCATCCTTCAAAGTCTCTAGTAACAAAGACCCCTCAACAATTTGAGAAAATATACAAAATAAATACTATAGGATCAACCTAAAAGAAATTAGAAATAGAGGAACAAAGGTCAGCAAAAAAAAAGAAAACAAAGGTACTTGATAACGATGAAGATCAAGAATCACAAGAAGAAGTGGCACCGATGATCAAAGAACCTACTATAATGGTAGAAGTGTCATCATCAACAAATCCTCAAAGTGGAAAAGATTAATTGGATATAGATCAATAAAAATAGATTGATCATGTCCATCAATTCATGGCCACCAAGAAGATGGGTGCAAACATAAAAAAAACATTCTTCCTAAAATATTTGACCAAGAGACACCTCATACCGAGATGCTATCTATTATAGACTATGAAAAGTGTAGATTGAACATAATAGTGCTTGAACCAAAAGAGAAAAATAAGGTTAGAAACATATCTGTTAATCTTAATGCAATCCACCCATTGGATAAAATGGATTTGCATAGGAAAATTGGTGAGATGTTGAACAAACATCTAATGATAGACAATCTTGGAATCAAGAAGCTACAAGCCATAAATGAAAAGATCATAAATCCGTTGAAAAATGAAAAGTTAGATAATAGAACTAAGCATATAAGAGTGGAATAGTTGGATCAATGGGTAATGGATCTATGAGCTAATCCACAATATGCAACATCTGTACAAGCTCCGATGAAAACAAAATATACATATATCTAGACGCTGATTAAAAGGATAAATATTCCTAGAATTGAACATGTCCAGACTCTACAGTTATAGTTTATCCAAGCAGAAAAGGATCAACTTCTGAAAAAGATGATACAAATGTAAGAACACATTGATTTATATGAGAAGCAGATTGAAATCCTGAAAAAGCGATCTTCGTCATCACAGGTAACCGAATCGGTAGATCCAACAAATGGGTTATCAAGAGCATTAGCAGACTTGAACATGAAATGAGATGAAATTGGAAAGCTGAAGAAACAAATTTCAACAGAGAATGAAGAAATCAAGGAGAATGATAAAATTGTTGGAGAATACCAGAAGATGAAAGTTAAGATGCTAATAGTTATGGAACAAATGAAGAACAAGTTGTTTGTGAAACCATATTTAGTAGGAGCTAGACACATTATTTGGGATGAAATAATTAATGAAGTTGGAAATATTTGGGATTACTTCAAAATAATTGATGATGAGATCCTATTGACATATGAAGCATATGACACTGTAAAGAAAGTATTCCAAGAATTAGGAACTAGACCTTAGGTTTTTACCAATGTTATCAAGTTCCTAAATTCCAGTTCTAGTGACATACTGGAAAGTAAAGGTGTGAAAGACATAACCACAATGGTGATGGAGGCTGAAAATATTTTCACAAAAATAAATTTGTTACAACAAGCTCAGAATAAATGTATAATGGTGAAAATAAACATTGAATCATTTACCAACAAATTTGAAAATCTAGTAAATATGGGATTTCCTTTAGCATGGGATGATAAAGGAAAGATTCCATCCTTTGAAATTTATAAAAAGAATTTATTCACAAGTAGACAGAGTGAAGAAAATTTCAAATGAATGGTCGACAATTTGAGAGGGAATACCACTGTGGATTTACTCATAGATGACTTCTCTCTTCTCTGGAAAATAAAAAACCTATTTTCAAGCCCTCTTACATATGAGAAATACACTGATATAGACATCACATACATGCAAATGAAGTCATTCAACTATTCATCAAGAGAGACTTGGAATCTTCTAATACAACTGTTGATTGAATGAGTCATCTAGACAGTTGAAGAAAATCAGGGATTTCAATTGATATCTTCCAAATCTTTCTATTTTTAGAATTCAAAGATTTCTTTGTATATGAAGAGATGTGAAATAGGATTGGATAACCACATCTAGTTACGATCTAGTTTGTAATAGAGTCTAAAAAATACTCGATGTAAGGGGAATTGTTTTCCTCAGAAAAAGTTCACATCTTTAATAAAATTTTGTAGGCTTTGAGTGATTCTAAATTTCTATGTCTTAGTTCATGTGATTTGTATTCTTGATGTTATCCCCAATCCATAATTTCTTCTTGAATGTATTTAATGCCATAATTGTGATAATTTATTACAACCACTACTATTACAAACTATAAAGGAATCATTAAAGTTACATATTTCTTGGATATACTATGATTATTGATAAGACCCGTGCTTTATTCATTATGCCTTGTGAATATAAACAAATTGTTTATTTCTATTCATTCTATATTCTTAATCCAAATACATAATCTTCTATATTTCTTTTGCTTGAACGTTAAAATAACAATTATCAACAAAGATACATTATTTTACTTTGAATTTTTTTCTTCTTAATTCTTCTTTCACTCATTAAAATATTTTATTGTCTGAAACATAGAAACTATGCCCTCAAATCTTGGTCTCTTAAAGTATTAAATACTATTATTTAGAACCTAAGGAAAGTAAAAAAAAACATTTTGTCTTAGAACAAACAAACAAAACAAATCAATTAAAGTAAAATGGATTCCTTCACATAGTTTTCTAGTAAGAAACGTCTCAAGGGTTACAACATCGGGCTTGACAACGATTTCAAAGGAGAATTCCTTGAACAACAAGAACCACCTGCAAATCCTTTCTTCTAACACAATATTATTAACCAAACATTTCAAAGATGAATGATCGAGGAAAAACTTGAAATGGACTCCCAAAAGGTAATGTCCGAACTTCTGCAAAGCATAGAACATGGATAACCCCTCCCTTTTTGTGGTGGTGTAGTTGCGCTCAACCTGTGATAGTTTTCTATTGGAGAAATAAATAACATGATCTAGATTTCCTTCACCTGGTTGTGCATGAACAACAAACATAGTTACCAACTTAACAAGAACTCTACAAAGTTCTCATTTTTTTTGGGGTCAAGTTTTTTACCCTGTTTTTAAAAATGGTACTACCGGTACCGCGCCCCCTCCCTTTTTAGGTGGTTTTTTGATATTTAAATTTTTTTGATATATAATGTTTCCACTTTTTTTTAAATACTTGTTTTTTTTATTATCTATTTTCAAATTGTTTAATTGTTTTTTTTCAACTATGTTTTTTCATCTAATTTCAATTTTTTTTGTTGGTTCAATGGTGTTTTTAATCATGTTTCCATGCTTCATCCACTGTTAAAAAATGTTGTACATCAATTTTTTTTTTTTAAATTAAGATTTTTCATATAATTATGTGTCCTTAATTAATTTATGGTTCCATACTTTTTAAATAGAGTGAAAAATATCATTTTAACACATTTTTTTATCTTTACTTCAATACATAGAAAATAATTGTAGTTAAATAATACTATTTTTAAATATTTAACAAAAAAATATAATTCATTTTTTTTTAGATAAATTAAAAATTAAAAAAAACTATAAAACAAAAAGAATTGAAATTAAAAAAAAGAAAACAACAAAAAACATTTTAAAAATAAATTTATATTTAAAAAAATTATTAAAGAAAAAGTATAACACTAAAGAGGGAAAAAACATCCCAAAATTAAAAATATATATAAAATGTAAGAGAAAATGAGAAAAAAGTTATAAAAAATAATTTATAGCCTAAAAACTTAAAAAAATAAAAAAAATAAAATTAAAAACATATATAAAAAAACCCAAATTAAAAACCTAAAATAAAAACTTTAAAAACTTAAAATTACCAAAAAAAAAATAAAATTTATATAAAAAACTTAAAAAAAATTTAAATGAAAAAAACTCAAAAAAATTAAAATCTTTATATATATTTGCAAAAAACAATTAAATGAAAAAATCATAAAAATTACAAGAAAAAATTAAAATATTTATATTATATAGTTACATATAATGTGTAATTATATAAAATATAAAGATTTTATTTTTATTTTTTAAAATTTTAAAATTTTATTTTTTAAAGTTTTTTACACAAATTTATTTATTTTTTTTAAAGTTTTTTACATAAATTGAATTAATTAATTAATTTTTTTAAAATTTTGTATTAAAGTTTTTTACTTTATTTTTAATATTTTGGGTTTTTATATATATGTTTTTTTTTTTCCAATTTTTAAAACTTTTTTGGGCCATAAAAGTTTTTTGGCCATTTATTATATATATATATATATATTATTTATTTATTTATTTATTTTTTTTGGTTTTCATTTTTCTTTTAAGTGTTTTTTATTTTATTTTTAAATTTGGGTTTTGAATATATTTTTTTAAATGTGTTTTTTAGAGTTCTCGTTTTGAGGTCACAATTCTCATTAAGTTGGTAACTTTGTTGACACCTAAAGGAGTGATAGAAGAATCAATGTGTACATGGAATTCAACCTGGCAGTTAGGATATGTGAGAATAGGAGCACTACTTAAATTTTCTTTTAGGATGTTAAAAGCTCAGTCACATTCATGTGTCCAATGAAAAACTTCATCTTTCTTTAGAAACTTCTCAAGTAGGGCTCTTATACTTGCATAGTTCCTGATAAACCTGTGATAATATCTAGTATGACCTAGAGTGGAATGCAACTGCTTGGCAGTTGTAGGGGGAGGCTTTTTAAGAATAAAAGAATATTTTGCAAGATCAACCAAAAATTCTTTCCTGCACACAATCTGTCCCAAAGTTTTTCCAAAAGACAAATAGAAAACACATTTCTTCACATTCAATGAAATTTGTAATTGCTTGCAGTAATAAAAAATTAACTAGAGTAAGCCTATGCGTTCCTTCAGAAAGATGTACATAGTCCAGTCATCCATGTAAACTTGAAGAAACTTGTGGACAAAGTCTTAGAAGGAAACAATAACAATCTTGGAAAAGACAACATAACAATTATTAAGCCCAAAGGGAATCAAATTATGAACAAATGAGCCCCATTCATTGGTAAAAGTGGTCTTCCTTTTATCTTCTTCCGCAATCCCGACTTGATGATATACTAAAAATCAATCAATGAAGGAATATGCTTCATTTCCAACTACCCGATCAAGTACTTCATCAATGAATGGAGTAGTAAAAGTGTCATGCACACATGTTGGGTTTAAACTTGTATAGTCTACACACAATCTTCTGTCATTAATACCTTTCCAGTTCTGTATGAAAATTGGAATGATCCACTCGACTTTCTCCACAAGGAAAATTAATCCAGCCACAAACATTCTGTCAATTTCCTTCTTAACCTTTTCTTTGACTCTAGGATTCAAGTGATATGGCCCGTGTTTGATTGGTCTAGCATTATGATTCGACTGTATTTTCATCTCCCCCAAGTCTCCTTTAATTCCTTTAAGTTGTGAAAATATCTTATGGAACAAATCCTCATACTCTCGCAATAGGGCCTGGATCTTTGTTAAGTCCTATTCATCCCAGTAGTCTCCTATATAAGCCAACTTAGGATGCTCTTCACTCCTAATATTCATCTTCCATAACTTCAGAGGTTGAGTATATAAACTACTAACATTACTTGATAGAGTGTCTTTAACTTCTCTTGTTCTTGCATATTCTTTAAAGGTCAAATGTCTAAGCCCCTCCAAGTCTTAAGGATCTTCATGATATTTGTCAATCTTGCTGTAGGCCACATGTGTTCTCATAGGGGATGGATAAATACTAAACTGAAGGAGGTATTCATGCTTAGGACATACCGTAGGGGAATACTTGGGATTGAATTCATTAGTAAACAACATTTTATTAATTTGTTGCAACACTACTATAATTTCTGAAGACTTACCAGAAAAGGAAAAATCATGAAAAAATTGATCTTGTAATACCTTCCAGCATGCAATATGTCTCCTAGTCTCTTCATGCACATACCAGGATTTTGGAACTAGTCATAGAGAATGGAATAAATGATGTACCAAGAGATGATATGGTAGTTGCGAAACTTCCCATACCTTAAGACAATACTCAATATGCTCAACCAGATAATATAAACTATCAGACTTTTCATCTTCCAATCTTTACTTGACTGGATGACTTGTGATGGAGGAAGGAAGAAATATTGTATGTCAAGATTAACCTCATCCCAAGAAGAAATACTTCTTTTATGGGTATCCCTCCATCTAGCTAGGGAAGATCTCAAAGCTATGTCAAGTGATGAAATTCTCTGCTCTGCCACAACCTTATCCTCCATATCAATGAGAAAACTGTGTAGATCCGAGGTCCCATCATATGTTGGACAATCACCTATTTCATCCCCAATCCACCTTACTAATTGGATATTTGTGAAATGTCTTGAAAAGTTCTCATACCACCCTTGCTACCAATTATTAAATGTTGCTTCAAAATCCTCATCCACAGATTGAACACTCTGCCAACTAATTGATCCATATGTAATGGGTTTAATGTAATCAAATCGTTTTCCTGCAATCATATTATACAATTGATCAAGGATATATAATTCCATATTATCATCCATAGGTTCAATGTACCATGGGACTTGGCATGGATCTAAAGGATGAGTTACCTTCATACCATCAAACTCAAAAGTCATAATTTCCTTTTTACTATCAATGAAAACATAACTTTCATAAGCCTAGTCAATGCCTAATAGAGCTAGATATGGATCCTTCTCCCCCGTTATTTCAATAACTTAAAAATTGTCTACTGTTTTGACACCAACTGAGTCTACTTCTACATTTTGTAACCTTAATACTAGAAAAATACAATACTGATTTTCCATCCTCAACTAAATAGTAGAATATACAAGCTTGGGTTTTCCCATTGCCTCCCAAGTATTATTTGGTGAGATGTTGACATCAGAGCCCAAGTACAACATAACATCCTTGATCTCATAGTCATCTATATGAGCATTCAATCTAAATTCTCTTCTAGTCATCCTCTTTCTTCTTTGTACCCTACTTTCTTTCCTTTCTGGAAGGTTAGCAACAATAAACTCTTCTGGATTTCCTTCATCTCCCAAGGCCACTTTAATTTTATTTCGCAACTTCTCTGTAAGTTGCTCACCATCTAATATATCAGAAAATAACTGAAACCAAAGATCAACGAATTTTTGAGATTTACCTAAAGGTTCTAATGGAGCAAATGATTCTCTAGTTATCCTCGACTGATGTGGGTTTAACTTAAAATTTGTTTTCGCAACTTCAAGTGTTGATGGACTAGGAATCTGTCTAAACATATCTACTGCATTTTGAAAGAATTACTTTTGCCTTGAGGATTATACTTAGCATTATCTGGCATATTCTTCTGAATCTTGATTTGATGAGGACTCTCTGCATCAACACTAGTCTTCACTCCTTCCCTAGTGATAATATTGGTAGTAGTTCCACTCCCTTCAGCTACATTCCTTGGTTAGAATTGATCAAATTGGATTCTCTCTTCCTTACACAATATTTCCATTTAGAAACCAGATCAGGGAAATATTCAGTAGCGTGAGTATTATTCGTATAGTGTGAACACTAGGGTATTCTTGGAAGTGGACAATATCTTGTAATATTCCCTTGCTCATCACAATTGTAACAACTAACTGGTCCTATTCTATCAGTCTTCCCACCTCAACCTCTATGAAATCCTCCAAATCCTTGAGGTCCTTCATTCACCCTGAATGCAAATCGGTCGAATCTATCAACAAGTGCATCTAGAGCGTGACATTGATTGGTAGTATCAGTGGGTGAACTACATAAATCAAAATACACTGTATTCGAAGCAGATGTATATTTATGAAAAATGGAGCAATGTCATGGAGACTTCCCATGATTCCTATAGATCTCACAATATTCATTAGTCTGGACTCCTTGATTATTCATAAATGCATGATATTGAATATGCCCATGAAATTTTGTTGTAGTGGAAACTTGCACAACTCCTCCTAATGGTCCTACTAGAGGAGGTGCCATTATATTACTAGAGGTCCCCACACCTCTCAGTCTCGGACATGCGTTCATCGATTGACATTTTTTGTAACAACCTGTACAACAAAATTATGGTCGACTCGCCTTAGGAAGGGTAAAATCTTGGATGTTTTAATTCAATGCAGAGATATGACCCTACAATTGCATAATATTGGTATCTTTAGGAGCTCTCATAACTCTTAAGCTCCCCAAATAGCCTTCCATATATTCAATCTTCCTAGCTTTCTCTAATTCTTCTCCCAAAGTGGCTATCCTCTCCTGTGTCAAAGGGATGCAGGTCAAAGCTAGTAACCCCTGAATGAACCATTCTCTTTGATGATATTCATGAATAGGGTTTCCCAACTTCCCTATCACATATTTAAATATATGATTGTATTCCCATGAAGACTCACCATCTCTCTACTTTTTCTCCCACAACTATGAAAGTGCTTGTTGTTTTGATTGTGATAACTGAAACTATGCAATAAAACTCCGCCTCACTCAAACCAGAGTGAAGGATTGACCTTGAATCCATGGATCAATATTATTCCTGTACCATTTGAGAGATTGAACCCTCAAAGTGTTCTAAAATTCAACCAACCTATTCGCATCTAGAGTCCCTCAAGACCTCCAGATGAACTCACATAGAAACTAGTGTTGCTTAATATCCTCATCCCCCTTTTCCCAAAACCTAGGGTACCAGGTATGGGATCTTGTAGTTTGTGTTTCCATTGATGAACTTGTAGAGACTACTAAAATGAACCCATGATATCCTAGTTGTGATATAATGGTAGAATTCACCACACTTCCACTATTACTACCACCCAATAAACTTGTAGAATTCAAAGAACTAGGAATAACAATAAGTATAGAAGGATTTATTGTAGAAATTACCATATTTGTAGATGAAACTGGGGGAATAGGTGATTCAGGGTTGCTTCCTTTACCTTTGAAATAAAATTCTTTGATCTAGGGGTCTCATTCTCCTACAATGTTGCATTTACTTCCTGATGCCAACTAGTATATTCTATAGTTACAGATTCTAATTCTTCTACAACTCCCTCTAAGGTCTGGGCTGATTCTTCTTCCCTAGTGGTGGCATATACCATTAATCCTTCATTTACCGCCTTTGAAAACTCTTCCTCTTGTTTTCTACCTCTTTATTATTCACCTCTCACACCCCTTCTTTCTTTCAACCATTGACTGACCAATCTTCCTCGTCTCTGCAACTTCCACAACTCTTCAAGATTTTCTCTATCACCATCGCCTGATCCGATCTCTTTCTGAAAATGATCAATATTCTTTGTCATTGTATTCATACAGTTCTCCCACCATTTTTCAACAATGTCATCCCTCCTTAGAGTTAGTTCATCTCTTTCATTCTTCTCTTAATAGCCCCCAATATCCCAAAGAAAACTTCTCACTATCTTAACTCTTGAACCCTCCCAAAACTCACCTTCCCCCAAGCATGGGGGTTTAAGCTGTCATGTTACCTGAAGGGACATGATATATTACTACTTCTACCAAGAGGACCTTGATCCACAAAGGTATTTCCCACAACAATATTCCTTTGGTTCCTTCTCTGAATACAACTTGTGCTTTCGAAAAGGCTTAATGATTCTCTGCAGCGAACTCGATAATACACCTCTCCAAAGTAGTATGCACCCATAAGTATACAACTTGTGAGATATGGTGATATAGCTAATGAAGAGCCACTATACCCTCAAAAGTCCAATTATATCTCTTTTTGACCTGATATTTATATTATGGGGCTTCTTGTAGCCGATCTAACCACTAAAATAACTCTTCAAGGAATTTAACCCAGAAGATCACGTATTGGTCACTAGCAGGTTCCAAATAGAAAACAACGTCTTTCACAACCCTAAAAATCTTGTGCCACAACTCAACCTATTTCCTTATGAACACACCACACTTCCTTTCCCACCAATTTTCAACATTATAATTGTAGATCCAATGAGACATCCTCTAAATACCCCCTCTAAATCTCGAACTCGACAACAGAACCATTTATTGGAACAAAATTGAGACTAGGGTTCTCAGTAGTTACCAAAAAAAAGTACTTTTGTAGTCTAGGAATGATGGCATATTCAACCTTCCACAAGGGAAAGAGGTATCACCTTAAGCATATCCGAGACTTGTATGATGAAGGGAGTTATAGGGAATACAACATCAGATCTATTTTTACAATACTTAGATTCATGGTTTAACCATAGATACCAAGTTGCAATGTCATTCAAATAGCACCAAGAAAGAGATAAGAAAATATGTAATAGAACTACAAATCCATTCATAACATAACAAATAACCATAAAACAAATTTTTAAGGCCCCAGATCATATTATTGTATTAGCAACAGTAGTACCAAATAATTCATACAACATGGATTTGATAGGTCACCATTCAAAATACATAAATCTTCAACACCTCATCTCGCACAACGAGACCTGATTCCTCATAACCCATTACATACTTTGGACTCACCACTATTACAACAATGATAACAAACCAGACCAAACCCGACACTAGTAATGATAACATTAGCCATTTCTCTTTACATTGTTGTTTTATTTACACTTGTGCGCCTTTGAAAAAGTCAATTTACTAAATCAAATCCACTTCTGTTTGTGCCCAGTGTTCCTTTGATTTTCCTGCAATATTTCCTTTTCTGCTTTCGAAGCTTCCAACTACCACACAACACCTTTGACTTCTTCCATTGCTTACTCATCCTTATCTCTTTATCCAAAAAAGAAGGGTACCACCACTTTATTATTAAGTCATAACATATAAAAAAATTAAAGTTTATTACTATATTACTATTATTACCATATATATATATATATATTTTTTTTCTTCCGCAGAAAAAGTGTAATTCTTATCATTATAATGATCAAAATTACATTTTGTAGATACACTTTTTAGTGTATTCCTATGATATAGTATGCATGCATAATTCAGAGCATATAGTTCCGTCTTCTTCATCCCGTAGGATCTTACAAAATCATTACAATCCCTGTGTTACTTCAGAGCATGGAGTTCTGTCTTCTTCATCCCATAGGATCTTACATAATCATTACATACCAAAATCTTGAAACTATAAATGTTTCAGTAATTTACAAAAAGGTTCTTTGTTGTTCTTGAATTTTTTCATTTAAGTATTCTGTGATCTTCCAGCGACCCACTTTCATGTGAGTGCCTTCTTTCGATGCCCTGTTCAAATCTTCATTTCTTTACCTGTAGACATGTTGACATGAAAAATAATAAAAAATTCTCTGTAAATTTTTTATGTCTTCCACAATATTGGAAAGTCTGATATTGTTGCATCTTTGAGTCCCATTTATCCAGTTTATTTCATTTTTTGAGTCTCTAAAAACTGTTATCTTTTTGAAATATTTTTCGATCGCAAAGGCCAAGAGTAGTTTGAGGCTCATTATTTTAGCACAATTATTTGTTCCATTTCCCAATCCAGACGTTAAGGTGTAGTAGTGAGTGTATGAGAAGTATAGTAACCCTCCTCCTCCACATGTGTATTGTTGGGATGCTCCGTAAAAAAAACCACGAGGTATTGATTTTTCAATTGTTACTTCTCTTATCGATCTGATCTTGATTCTTCCTTCCGAATGAGCAAAGGAGCAGAAGTTTTCCAAACTGTTTAGAGAGGTTTTTTCAAGAGCTATAGACACCTCATTAAAAATGGCTTCATTCCTTGCAATCCACACTCCCCAGATGATCAACAGTGGTAGTATTCTGTATCTTTTATAAGATAAATTTTCCCACAAGTTCTTCCAGGATTGTTCCAAGGTGTGGCCTACTCATCTAATTTTTTTTTCCAGAGAAATAGAGACTTTAGTCCAAACCATTCTTAAATAAGAACAGTCTATAAAAGCTGTTGTGCAGTTTCCCCCTCAATTTTTCATAGTGAACATCTACCTGGTCCAAAAAAGTTTCTTTTTTGTATTATGTCCCAGGTTGGAGATTTGTTTGAAAGTACGCTCCACCAGAAAAGTTTTAACTTTGCAGAGAAGTTTACCTTCCAGATCTTTTTCCACCACTAGGCTAGTTCTTCTTGTACTAGCTCTTGTATCCTTCCTTTGGGTTGTAGATGCCTGGATCATTTCTGTCCCACACCAGTTCATCTTGTTGGTCTCTTAGTCTGATCTGTTAAATTTTTAGGGTTGTTAGGTAACACTTCATTTCAACTGATTCCTCAACATTTAAGTCAAGATCGGTGGCTGACTTCCACCTTTGATCCCATAGGGTAGTGGAAGGCTGGTCATCAAGGGAGTTTAAGGAAACCAGTCCTTTTATCTTTAAAGAATGAATAAGATGATATGAAAGTATGTGCTTCCTATCCAAGGATCTGCCCCTAATCGTACTCGAAGTTTGTTTCCTACTTTCCAGGCAAGACCGTTCCCTATAATAGGGAATGATTTTATGACAACCTTCCATATCACCGAGGCTCCTTTAAGAGTTTTCTGAGCTCGTATGATCTAAGAATCCATTGATTTTGGTTCCATGTACTTTATTTTTCCAGAGGCTATTTGTAGAGAGTAGGCACCAACCCCCTTTACCAGCCAAGGCTTTGGAGAAGACATATACATTTTTTAGGCCCCAACCGCCTAGTGCCTTTGGGACTGCAATCCTTTTCCA
>CBVK0103316465.1:0-13075 GCA_900067695.1 Picea abies
CATGTGGAAGAGCCAACTAAGTGCACAATTCCAAGTCTTGAATACTTTCTAATGTTGCAAGATGTGTTTGAATAAATACTAGGTTTACCACCAAAGATAGATGTATATTTCTCTATTGATATAATGCATGGAGATACACCCGTATCAAAGAATCCATAAATAATGAGTACACTAGTATTAAATGAATTGAAAGTGAAGTTAGAGGAATTTTTAAGAAAGGGGTACATACACACAAGTGCCTCACCTTGGAGAGCACTAGTATTGTTTGTAAAGAAGAAAGATGGGACCTTGAGGTTGTGCATTCATTTTAGACAACTAAACAAAGTCAATATGAGTAATAAATATCCTCCACCTAGAATTGATGATTTATTTGATCAACTAAGAGGAGAAATGGTATTTTCAAAGATATATTTGACATTAGGTTACCATCAAGCAAGGATAAAGGATGAAGACATCAACGAGTTTGGGTTTAGAACTAGGTATGGACACTAAGATTTTGTATTGGTGTCATTTGGATTGACAAATGCACTATCTACCTTCGTGTTATTGATGAATGGTATATTTATAAAATACATGGATAGGTTTTTCATCATATTCATATATGTCATTCTTATTTTTTCCAAGTCTGTGGAAGAGCATGAAAAACACTTGAGGATGGTACTAGAGTTGCTAAGAGATCAACATCGATTATATGTTAAGTTAATCAAGTGCTCTTTTTATCATAAACAAATCCATTACTTGGGACACATAATTTTAGAGGAAGGGATCATAGTGGATCCAAAGAAGATTGAATCTATTATAGTGTGGCCAAAACCTAAGAGAATAATTGAGGTAAGGTCATTCAAGGGGATTTCTAGGTATTACAGGAGATTCATATAAGGATTCTCCAAGATTGTTCATCCAATTACTTCTATAAAAAAGAAAGGAATTAAATTTTCATGGGCACCAAAGCGTGAAAAAAGTTTCTAGTTGCTAAAGGAATTTCTTACTATGCACCAATTCTCAAGATTACATATCCAAATGATAATTTTATGGTGTGAACAGATGCATGCAAAGAGGGACTTGGTGGAGTCCTCACTCATAATGGAAATGTGATTTGTTATGAGTCTAGAAAGCTTAAGGAGCATGAGAATAATTATTCCACACATGACTTAGGATCTTTTTCCCATAGTGCATGCATTGAAAATGTGGAGGCATTACTTAATGGAAAGAAAATTTGAATTGAGGACAAACCCTAGTGGTCTAAAATGTTTTTTTGATTAACAAACTTTAAATGCCATCTAGAATTTTTGAGTGAGTATGACTTTTATATTAAACATATCAAAGGGAATTAAACAAGGTGGTTAATGCACTCAGTGGAACAATACATGTAATGAATATTACAACCATTGGCATGTGTAAATCAGATTTAAATAATAAAATTTTAGAAGTTGTTATCTCAAATGAGCATTACCTACAAGTAAAAGAAGGATTACAATAGGAAAATGTACATCATAAATACAAATAGTACAAGATGAAAGAAGATGGAATTCTTATGCATAAAAATAAAGTTTATGTTCATAATTATCAAGAATTAAGGAAGATGGTATTAAAATAAATTCATAATGTTCCATATGTTAGACATCCTGGTTACCAAAAGACTATTGAAACAATAATAAGCCAATACTTTTGGCTAAGAATGAAAAAATATGTTGCTAATTATATAGCCAAGTGTATTGAATGTCAAAGAGTAAAGGATGAGCATAGACATCCAGTTGGTTTGCTACAACCATTTCCAAATCCAAATTGGAAATGGAAAGTGGTAATCATAGTTTTTATCACTAAGTTCCCCAAGACTACAAGATAACATGATTCAATAATGGTGGTGGTGGATAAATTGACAAATGATACTCACTTTATTCTAGTTAAATTGAGTCACAAGGCATATAATATTGTAAAAATTCATATGAAAGAGATTTCCAGGTTGCATGGAGTACCTAAGGTAATTGTGTCAAATAGAGATCCAAATTTTACTTCAAACTTTTGGAAGGGATTGCTCAAATGATTTGGCACAAATATGAATTTTAGTACAACCTATCATCCACAAATAGATGGGAAAATAGAGAGAGTTAACAAAGTAATTGAAGACATTTTGAGAATTTATGTGATGGATAAGCCATCCAAGTGGGAAGATTACTTGCATTTAGTAGAATTTGCTTACAATAATGTGTATCAAGCTTCATTAAAAATGAGTTCATTTGAAGCTTTATATGGAAGGAAATGTGATACTCTAGTGAGTTGGGACAATCTAGTGAACAATTCAATACTTGGGCTAGAGTTGCTCAAGGAAATGGAAGAGAAAATGGTTAAGATTAAGAAAAATTTGAAGGCAACACAGGATAGGAAAAATATTTATGCAGATAAATACAAGATACAAAGGGAATTTAAAGTGGGAGAGAATGTATTTTTTAAAGTAAAGACAAAGAACATTTCATTGAAGTTGGGAAGTTGCACCAAGTTAGCAATGAGATTATGTGGTCCTTCCGAGATATTGGATAGAATAGGACTAGTTGCATAAATGCTTGCATTACATGATTCCATGAAAGTGTGTAATGTATTTCATGTGCCATTCTTGAAAACGCATGTGCATTATCCTTACCATGTCATTGATTGGACTTTGATTTAGGTGGATCTTGAAGGATACTTCCAAGTGCGGTCAGTGCCTATAGATTATCTCTTCCAGTACACTCCAAGATCGATCTAGTATTTAATGTGTCTCGTTTGAAGAAGGTAGTTGGGTAAAATTGTTGAGTTATGTCTAACCTCCCATAAATGGATGAATAAGGGTCAATTTGAATTTTGTTGGAAGTGGTATTGGCTACCAAAGAGCGTCAAGTATGCTCGTGCGCCATCTGAGAAGTTTTTATCTAGTGAAAATATATGTAGCTATAAGACATAACTTGGGAACCAATAGATATTTTATAGTGGTTTCCATACCTTCAACCTTTAGGAAAACACTGCTTTTGAAGAAGGAGGGCATGTTAAGGTCCTAACCTAACCTCCCTATTTTTTTTACTTAGTAGTTATATTGTACAAGGACATCTTCTTTGAATAAGGCCCATTAGATATTTATTAGGTAGTTACTTAATGTGAAAATGATCCTCTTTATTAAATAAGGCCCAATAGGTGGTTAGTACTCATTAACAACAGGGCCACAAGTACGTAGGGGTTTTTCTATTAAGAAGCTATTTATGGAGCTTGAAGGTTATGTAATGTGTTGTGAAGTGTTATGATTATAATTGGAGCTCTTTTCATAGGTGGTTTCCCCCTTGAAGAGGCCTATGAATATTGCTCACTATGTCAGATATATTTAATAGAATGGATATATTTTGTAGGTTTGATATTATTTTATCTTGTATTTGTTTTTATGCATTTAATTTCTTTGAATAATGTTCATGTTCTACTAATTTTTGTTGGTTAAACATGTTACATTTACAACTTAGTCTGTCTCTCTAGATCATTTTAAATCTCTTCACAAGAATTTGATACAACACTCCCTTACAATCTCTACCAAAGAACCCCTTCCAATTTGCTAAGTCTGATTTTATATAAGATTGGGATTTACTAGGGAGTTATCTACAAGATCAAGCATCCCAAACTCTCTAGCTTCCCCCAATTCTAGTAATTCCCTTCTATTTTTGACTTTTTCTCGCAATGATTTAATGCAAGGTTCTTTTATTTTGATTTATCTCTCTCATCTTATATTTTTATTTCCTTTATTTTGTTTAAGTTTCAAATTCTTGCATTAGCAGCGTGGCATAATGTGGAGGCATGGATGTTGGTTGATTTAGCATGGGGACTTTCATGCTATCAGCCACATCTCCTATCTCATCATCCACATATCTAGCCATTAATTTTTCTTCTATCATCAAAATTATTTATTTTCTAACCACCTTGTATTAACCTAATCCATTAACTATTCAATGAAGTTATGTGGATCCAATTTTTATCACTAAGAGTTCTCACCTCAGAAAAGTTATGTAAAATATGTATAGTGGGTATATATATATATATATATATATATATATATATATATATATATGTTTCTTTTGTATTACAGACTACAATCCTTTGGGTTTATCAACAACAACTAAAAAGAGAAACAACTTGACGCAACCTGCCCCTCACCGAGAAAACTGCTCCCACCAGGACCTTCTGATTCCCTCAGGCCCGAAGAGTCAATGCTCTTCCTTTCGGATATCGAGAATTCTCAAGACATAAATTCTTACCTCGCCATTTCCCGAACGCCGAAACCCCGATGCCACGTGTCCCTTCTTCGATCGACGACCCAGATCGATTCGGGAAATTGAAACTCGAGATTTCACGAGGTGTATGTTATCACCCCATAATTTATGGGAATCATCTTATGACTGGGATATTATATATATATATGTTTCCTTTGTAAAAAAGATGATGAGAGTATGGATCATCTATTAATCTCTTGTTCAAGACGTATTGGGATGGGGTTGGCACCCTTCTATGAAGGAGGGTGCATTATTCTATGAGTAGATGAGAATATTTGATGTTGGTCTAAGGATATTTCCTAGAGAAATTTGAGCTCTTTTGTGTGGGATATAACCCCAATTTTTGTACTTTGGAACCTTTGGAAGGAACAAAATTGAAGAATTTTTAGAAATCAAGTGAGATCTTTCTGAATTATCCTCAATCAAATACTTCAAAATGGGTAGGAGATAGTTTTAGTAAAAGATTGAAATGACATAGATTTAATCTTAAAAGGCCACAATGAGACCAATTATAAGGATTTGGGGATACTAATATAGATTAAATTGATCTCACATGACCATCAACATCAAAACTTCTGTCATGGTATAACCTCGGAGTATCCACTACTAAAGATTACCTTTGATGATGCTTCACATGGTAAAGTAAGGACACAATGTGGGAATGTTTTTCTTCCAGTATATGGATGGAAACAAATATCTCATCAAAATTTCAAGTGATGGAGATGGGGCTAGTATTGGCTCTTAAGTTGAACTATTGTTTGTTGAGGGAGGAGGGAGACTCATTGATCATAATCCAACAATTAAATAAGTTTTCCATGGATGAGTATCTTTGCTTGGACATGTATCAAATTTCCATACTAGATACAAGTTTATTAAAAATACAAAACATGTTGGTATGGTTTAAACATCCCCTATGATAGACATGACTTTAGAAAAAAAAATTAATTAGGGTTCGTGCATTACTCTTATTTATATTGTATAATTTGTGATAAATTTACAAGTACAATGACCAATGATCCTTCAAATGTAGTATGAGGATATTCATAATGATTCATATTTTGTGATCCACAATTTATATCAAATTTATCCTATGATAGACATGACTTTAGAAAAAAAAATTAATTAGGGTTCGTGCATTACTCTTATTTATATTGTATAATTTGTGATAAATTTACAAGTACAATGACCAATGATCCTTCAAATGTAGTATGAGGATATTCATAATGATTCATATTTTGTGATCCACAATTTATATCAAATTTATCCCTATACAAATAATTTTCAAATTTTCTATTAGACATTGCATCTCAATGTTGTTGATTTACCAAATTCAATGAGAAAATATTTTGATTCAATAAATGATTGGTTGGAGATCACAAACCCCCATTTTTTCCCCTTTTCCATTTCTTTCTCTTGAATCTAGTCCAACTACCCTTCTGATTGGAGACTATTTAGTATTGAAATGCCTATTCTCAATATTTTCTTTGTTGTATTCAATAGAGCCACATGAATTTAGAGCCTTTTCAAATCCAAATACTCTGACTCATATCTCTTCTTCCCCTTCATATAAGTCTATTATTTCAATGAGACTAGTGGGAAGAGAGTTTCCCTAGAATGATGACCACATTTTTTTATTTGCTATACTCCTTTAGATATGGAACATAGTGTTTGCTAGAGCTCTTAGTGTAGGTTAATATAATTTCTTACTTGGTTCTATCCATTGGTGGTCCATCTTTGAATCTGTCCACCAAGAGATCCATCTTACAACGCATGACTAAAAATTTGTCAAAAATTTTAGTATTAGAGTGAGGGAGGATGCTATCATATCAACTCAGGGGCTTGCACCTTAGAGTCAACTTTCAAATTTTTAAATATTTTGATGCAAGTAAGGCCTTATAAATAATCTCCATCTCACAATTGTTATGCATGTGGGGTTATTCATAATACACCCAACAACAATGTTCACACATACAATTTAAACCAAATATTACCACAGGTAAAAATATTGACATAATTAGCGTACCCCTTCATAGGTGGAAAGGAATGTTGAAGTAATTGAAAGGAGGTTTTCAAATTATTGTTTTTAATAAAATGATAAATATATTTCAATTAAAATTATCTTATTTAATAATCACTCCACTTTCTTGATGATGACCTCCTACCATGACTCTCCTTGAAAAATCAAGGATATAAAACATATTATAAGCCAACTATACATATTGGTGTATATATTTTTAGAAATTACAATTGATATGGATTTATGAAAAAAAAAACCTAGGAGTGAGTGTTTAATGAAACATACAAACTATGTTTTATGGTGACCAAATTTTTGTTTTCCTTTTTTCTTTTGAAACACCCATAACATCATGGTATGGAACAAGAACAAGAGATAAATAAATTGTATTTGAATAGTTTTGTGTTACTGTCACATAGCATAATAATGTGCTTTAAAGATGTTATGAAAAATATTGTAAATAGACATCATCAAATCCATGAATCTTGCCAACAACGAAGAAACATGAAATGCCAAATCAAATAAATCACAAACCTTGTGGTATTAAAGTGATATGAAAACCATAGATAATGTGGGAATTAAATCCATAGTTTGAAGAAAGGAAGACTAGCACATTATGTTCATTGTTAGTTGATGCATGAGCATAAACTCCCCCAAAACATAATCCATTGTTAGTTGATGTAGTAGCATAAACCCCCCTAAAACATAATCCAATTTCTGAACCTTCCATAAAGCGAACATGGCCAAGAGGATGTGATTTTTCTCCATAATCATGTAAAATGATAGGGTTTGTTAGTTGTTGGTATGTAATTGTTGTGTTAACCATGAATTTAGATATTTTAGGAGGATATTGTGGATCATATTTGAGATGATCCAATCCTTGTGTTCTTATGTATATGTAGCCTATGAGCATGGACATAGAGGCTTGACACCATGTAAGAGCATGCCAAGAAGGCGGTTGGTCCATAAAGGCCATATTATGTATAATCGAGTTCGAGATAATGAAATAGTATATTATTGGGTATTTGTGAGTTTCTTGTTTCTTTGTGAATTATTGTGTTAATCTTGTGCAGTTGAACCCATAAGGTTGAGAGAGTGTGAGAGTTACAGACTTGAAGACGAGAGGAAGTCGTATTTTCGCAGTGAGAGAGATCAACCGTTGACATGAAATCATTGACATGAAATCGATGTGAGGGTGAGCATAATAAGTTATCTTGATTGTATAATGACTTAATAGAGGCCTATGTGAAATCTGATAGAATTAGATTCCAAGGAACCTGTCACCTTGGGAAAACTATGGATTGAAGAGGTGGATCATTATCACACCAAGATCCTGTCAAAGAGAAACTCATGTACCAATATAATTTTAGTTTTCTTTTATAGTGTAAGCGTGGACTTGATATTGTTTTACAACTTTGAACAAGACTGTGAACTGGTGTATTTTGGGTTTTAAATGTGTGTATGAGAGTGATGGTGGCATCGAATCCAGATGGGGTATGTTGAGTCGACATAATAGTTGGTGTTGGACAAGCATTTTGGATAATTCTTGGGAATCGCATGGGAACAGATCGCATGACATTTTGTTGAAGGAATAGCATGTGCACAAGGTAGTTGGAGCATGTTCGAGAATCAACACGCAAAAGGTAGAAAATAGTTAGGATTTTGGGACATCTTGTCCACATTGTAATGGGCTTAGCCCTATTGTAAAGCTATAAATTGTAATAGGTTTTTGGGTAGAAGGTGTGATTTTGGTGTGTGTGTGATTTGATGTGAGTTTAGTTAGTGATAGTGGAGTTCTTCGGAGCTAGTTGGATTTTGGAGAAGTATTGAGGAAACTTTTGAGTTATGACTGAGTAGTTAGGCTTACACTGCAACAGAACAATTATGAAGGTTTGAGTAATGGTTACTATTGCATATTTTTGTAAGCTCAGTGCGCAACTGTAAGGAGATTATAAATGACTAATATAAGAATTCAGTCATTGTGGACGTAGCCTAGTTGGGGTGAACCATGTTAAAACCTTGTGTCATGATGTGTTTATGTGTTATGTTTATGATGATGATGAAATCTTAGTATTCTGAATGTCTTATTCATACATGTTGTTATAATGTTGCACACTAAAGTAAATGGTAAATGAATGAATGTCAAGTAAAGTAATGTCACACACAAGGTATATTGGATGAATATCAAAGGTTAAGTAACTGAGAGTGCACACATAGTAGATGAATGGATAGTGCATAGTATGAGTATGGTGAATGCCTCACTTTCCCTCATCACTGCATAACCTTGGTTCCTGCAACCCCTCTAGATGCCTCATGTGAGACTTCACTTGCTTTGCAGGTGATGATGAAAGGGTCGGTGTCTAAGGGTTTTGTTGGTTTGCTAATGATTAACCTTAGGTCTACCCATTGTGTGCCAATAGGTGAGTGTTGGGGGCCTGTTGGACATGTGTTTTGGATAATTCTTGGGAATCACGCAAGAACAAATCACACAACATTTTTTTTAAGAAGAAGCATGCACACAAGACAACTGGAGCATGTTCAAGAATCAACACACAAAAGGAAAAAAGTAGTTAGGATTTTGGGACATTTTTTCCACATTGTAATGGGGTTAGCCCTATTGTAAAGCTATAAAATGTAATAGGTTTTTGGGTAGAAGGTGTGCTTTTGGTGTGTGTGGGATTTTATGTGAGTTCAGTTAGTGGTGGTGGATTTCTTTGGAGCTAGTTGAATTTTGGAGAAGTCTTGAGGAAGATTTTGAGGTATGACTGAGGAGTTAGGCTCGCATTACAACATAATGGCTAGGCAGGTTTGAGTAATGCTTATTAGTGCATATTTTTATAAGCATAATGCACAACTGTAAGGAGATTATAAATGACTAATATAAGAATCAACCCATTGTGGACGTAGCCTAGTTGGGGTGAACCACGTTAAAACCTTGTGTCGTGATGTGTTTGTGTGTTATGTTTATGATGACGATGAAAGATTAGTTTTCTGAATGTGTTATTCATACATGCTATTGTAATGTTGCACACTAAAGTAACTGGTAAATGAATGAATGTCAAGTAAAGTAATGTCACACACATGAAATATTGGATGAATATCAAAGGTTAAGTAATTGAGACTACACACATAGTAAATGAATGGATAGTGCATAGTATGAGTATGTTGAATGCGTCACTTCCCCTCATCACTGTAGAACCTTGGTTCCTGCAACCCCTCTAGATTCTTCGGGTGAGACTTCACTTTATTTGCAGGTGATGCCAAAAGGGCCAGTGTCTAAGGGTTTTGTTGGTTTTTTAATGATTAACCTTGGTTTTTCCCAACGTGCGCTAACAATTAGGCATGGAAAATTGACAGAAAACTGGATCATGTCTCAATTGACATTGTTCGGATGGGATCGTTAGTGAATAGGTAAATGGTGTTCACGGGTCTAACCATAGTTTTGAATCAAGAAAGTATAACGTGGAAATTTCTTGTTGAACGTTGCCAACTAAGAGGAGTGAGCCACTCGATTGGATCCAGAATGTATGTAGACAGATTGAGATCGAGACATGCAATTATGAAAGTTCCCATGGAATTCCCAATTGAGATACAAATAAGGGTCTCCCTTTATTTTAGGGTGTAATATCGATGTTAAATGAATATTAATTGTTGTCGGGGATGTGATCATTCCATTTCGTGCGCCCATAACCCACAAGCTCGAGGTATGAATATTCACTTCCTATCATTAGTGTTCCACTTTTGTTGCTCATTTTTTCCAAATGTGAGCATTTACAATAAATGCATATGCACTAAGATGAGATGAGGATAGGAAACAACAACATTAGGGTGCATGTAGATCAATGATTTTATATTTAAACAAAAATAAGTGCCAAATATTTCCCTGAAACATCGACCTTGTTAGTTCTATGTTTTTCTTGTTTTCAGTTTCTACTCTAGAATTTCTTTTTGAATTTTTACAAGTGTCCCCTTTGTTGGTTCTATGTTGTAGAGGATGCTAGGGAATTGAACAAGAAACCTATGGATGGCATCAGGGTGTTAAAAAATAAATAGGAGAATTCCTAGATGTCACTTCCAAAGAAAAACAAGGAAATCTTATAGTAAAATGCCTTGACCCGAATCAGGGCTTGCATTTAGTCCTTGGAGAATCACTAAATAACACCTTAGATCCTTGATGGTTTTTTATTCACTTTAAATGAGTGCTACATACCCTAGGTTTGATCTATACACGAGTTTTTGGGTTGATAGCTTGTGGATTTCACAATGGTATGCATGAGCATCACCACTTAATAGGGGCTTGAACAACACTTTTCTCCTGGATGCTCACATTGTTGTTTCCCTCATAATTGGCTACCAATTTAAAATAATGGTGAATTCATTGTTCCTCTAGTATTGATCATTGACACTCTTAATTGTTTACACTTGAGTGCTCACAATTTTTTTCTCTCACTATTGGTTACTCACAATTTTACAAAAATATTATCTTGACTTGAACAATGCAAAGGATGTGGAAGTTGACTGAGCCTAAAATGAACATGTACCAATTATCTCAACCAAACCCATTAAATATACATTATCATTTTATTTTGGAAAAACTGAAGGGATGTCGATAGAGTTAGACATGCTAAGACATAATTGTGAGAGTCTACAAGGCCCTAAACATATAAAGCAAGAAAGAGGGTATGTCGATCTCACCATATTATCAGGTTCAAAATTGTTGTCTGCAAATTAAAAATCCATTTGATACATAGAAATTACCCCGTCAACAAAGCACAGTCTGTTGAGCTCCACAAATTTGTCTCTCCCCACTTCTTTTTCCAATTTTTTATCATGTAAAGCTTCTTTCTCACAACAATAGAAATTGTGACTCCAAAGGAATTGAACTCGTGACATAATAATCCCAAAAATGTCTAAAAGGAAAAAAGATATGTTGCATTTATCTCAAACAAAATTGAACTCGTGACATAATAATCCCAAAAATGTCTAAAAGGAAAAATAAAAAGGAAGGGAAAGGAAGACAAAGTTGGGCATCCTTAGTTCATATCAATTTTGTTTGAGATAAATGCAACATATCTCCCTGTTATTTGTTTGAATTTCTAGTGGACTCTTCTACATGTCCTAGTTCTAGACCCTTCTCCTCATCACTACCCTTGGATCTCTCCTCTTATTTGTTTTTCTCCTTGTCTTTTTCTACATTGGGTCTTGGGGTGGGAGCAATAGAGGAAATCATGGTATTATTTCTATCATATTCATCACCGTTGTTCTGGGAGCATGAACCAAATGCCTCTTCCCCATTTTGTATTCTCATGTAGCTACTTCTCCTTCTAAATCCCCAAAATGTAATGGTCGTTGCTTGCATTTTTTGAAAATGGAAAATAAATGGATATTAGTTGCATTCTTTGAAAATGGAATAGAGCTTCTTATGTTATATATATAGACAATGATATTAGAGAGAGAAATAAAGTGCACAATGGAGGGAATCCTAAGAACTCAATGAAGTCGGGGTCTTGTAAAATGTTCAAAGAAGACCATCATTAGGGGAAATTTGGGGTCTAAACTGGGTCTCTCAAGGAAAATAATACAATAATGGTTACAATTATAAAATAAGAGTTATGAATTTTCAAAGGGGAAGAAAAAAACTACTTTTTTTTATCATATTTTCTACTTACATCCTTATAAGTTTACTCAAATTTCAAGTGTAGGCTCTCGTTGGATGAAAAATTCAATTATACATCCAACGAGAGCCTACACTTGAAATTTGAGTAATCCTATAAGGAGATAAGTTGAAAATACAATTTAAAAAAAAAAAAAGTACTTTTCTTCCTTTCCCTCCAAAACTATCTACCCTTATGGTTGAAATCAACATCTTGAATCCTATTGGTTCTTTTAAATTTGATTTTGATTGTACATTTTTCTTTTGAGGTCCATTTTCACCTCAAAATTCCCCTAATGGTCCTACCTTGAGTCAAAATTAGCATGGAAGAGAGAAGTAATCATAACCAAAAGGGAGAAATAGAATTTTCATGTGCATAGTGCACCACAACTTTAATGAGCAAGCATGTGATTCATTTATATGGGCCTTCGATGGAGAATTCAAAAATTTGTTCAGTATATTATAACATATACTTCACTGCAATTCTAAATTAATTTGGTCTGATTGATAATAAAACCACTTAGTGTTTGTATTTCAATGGCCCGATCTCGAGTTCCAAAAAGAACTCTAGTTGGATCTATAAGGTCGTAGTCAAGGGGGTTTTAGTGTGCATTTTGGGGGACATGGTGGGGTTTCTATATTGGAGGAGAAGAATGGCATGGATAGAGAAGAAGAATGTTTTGGCTGAATTGGAGGTCTCTAAGCCATGACCATGAACTCTAATAGTACATTGGTTCTACTTAGGATCAAGGATATCAGGGCAGACACAAATCCTTTTTTGAGGGAAAGCATCTTTAGAACCAACCATTTTGGGAATGTTTACAAGGGTGTTTTGGCATCTGGATCACTTGTTTCCATGAGGAGATTCAATAATTGTTCTTCAAATTTGTGCATGAGGTTAATGAGATTTTCGATATATGACACTACAATTTGGTAGCACTAAGAGGATGACATAATTGGTGGCAAGGACAATCATGGTGACTTTGGAAGACGATAGAAAGTGGCAGCAATGGTGGAAACTTTGGAGGAGGATAGATGGCGAAGTTGGTTTAGTGAAAAAAATACTACCATGTTGATGATCCAGGTGGATATTGGTGGCCAACCACCTATTCCAACTGGCTCCTC
>CBVK0103316466.1:0-14559 GCA_900067695.1 Picea abies
TATGTTTTCATGTCAGCACATCTTGTTGTACTTCCAGGGCCGTTTTGGAGCCCTAAACAATGATTTTTTTTTGGGCTCACCATAGTCAAACTATAGACTAAGTCAAAGTTTGACAATGTAATGTGTAGCTCTCTGAAATACCTTTCCAACGAGCTATCACATGCCTAAAACGGAGGTCGTATGAAAAAGTTACGACCCCAGGAACTTGAGGTATCAACTTACCCATAGGGGCCCACATGACTTTTGGCGTTTCACCTCCTAGGGTTAGGATTTTGGATGTATAGGGTTTTGGAATTCATGAGTAATATCAAAAAGGCCTCTAGTGCCTCATTGTAATCATTCTGCTTAGATGAATGCACGTAGCAGCCACATCTCTTCTCAGAGATAGCTACCACCATTTGAGCAAGTGTTTCAATTCTACAAATTTATAGTTTCAACCTATTTCATTTATTCAATAGAAGATATTGTTCATTGGATATCTGTGTTGTTCTTCATATCTATGTGTTTATTGTATTCAGTCTGTTAATCATATTGTTCCGCTCCTAAATATGGATCAACTGAGGAGGAAATTGTGTTAGGAGGAGAGACTACAACCAACCTAGATCCATCTTAAATGATAAAAGAAATTACACCTTGAGATATTTGATCCCTTTTAGTGCTTGATAGATACAAGGTTAACATAGACCTACGTTGTTGTTTACATCAAATGAAATTTTTATTGCCATGATTTTCTTTTTATTATTAGCGTTTAATAGTGAGAAAATAAGCATGCTCTATAAATTTTGCCCATCAATATTAATTATTCAATTTAATGAAGCAAATTTAATAATTTCTACTTAAAACTGATTCTATTTTTCTAAAAATTCTCAACATTTAAAAAGAAAACTTTGAAAAAACAATAACCAATTATCCGTCCGTGACTTGTCAATTATTCTTTATTTCTCATTAGATAATTAACATCCCCAATGTGAAAACTATTACATAATACCTTGCATATACATAGTAACATAAATATGATTGTTATTATAGTATTTTCATTGCCATATACCATATCCTATTATATCTACCATCACTTACCCTATAGCTCTAACACAAAATTATCAATAATATGTACCTTGTTCTAAAACAAACTTATCTAATCCATTCATTCAAATCCCTCACTTGTTCGCTTGCTCTAAGTCAACATGAAAGTGTGTTTGAATCATTGCATCTATAGGTAGCCGATGAATATTTTGTGTTAATCTCAATTAATGACATTCTAAATCATATTTTCTTGGCATTTGATTTGCACTTTTTTCCTTCCAATTTTTTCCTTCTTTGATTTTTTGAATGACATTTATTAAAAACCACATTTCTTAACACTATCATATGTGTAGAAATAATCACCATTGGCAACTATGAAATTTGGATAGTAGAGGTAAAATGGAGGTGTTAGTTGGTCTTCCTTATTCTTATGATTTTTTAGTCGTTGCACCATTAATATCAATTCATCAATATCCAATCAAAATATATCTTTAGGTATAAGGTCCATAGGATATGACAAGTCATTGTCCTTTTTCATATTTACATATGAATTTTGTATTCTCCAGTAAGAATTTGTTAGGATGGACGATTTTAGTCCCACGAAAGGGTTTAAACTCAATCTACTGTATTTTGCTTGTAAGGTTTAAACATTTTCATAAGGTTTAATGTTTTGTATTTGAATGTCGACAAACATGAGTTTTTTAGGTGCAAAGGGAAGTTGTAGGAAGGTTGAGTCTTGAAAGTCCATGTGAAGGTCATAAAAGGTCAGTTTGCAATTTTCATTGAGGTGGTGTTCCAGTGTACCTCATTGTTATTCTCGAATATCTTTTAGACAAGGTTTTGGAGCCCATTGGTAATGTTGCTCCAGAGAACAAGAAGAATCAGTTGTAAAGATTAGAGGGCACATTTTCACTAAGGAAGGTGGAGGTAACACTTGCTATTGTGTGATAACCTAGATGCAAGAGACATGAACGAAGATGATAACTTGTCTCTACTAATATTGTTGGGATAAAACATTTCTTATTAACAAACATGAAAGTCTATATTGTTGTCAGAGGATAAAAAAATGACGCAAGTGACAAATTTGAAAAAAGACAACTAGTGAAGTTGGTATATCATAACAAATATTAACAAAGAAATCAATAAAATACCACCACACTTACTAAGGAGGAAGAAAAGTAACATAATAAGAGGACACAAGTACAAGGGACTGAAAATGATTTCCAAAATCAAACATATTGAACAACCAATCTTTGGGAGAAAGCTTTTCCTTAAAATCCTCACATAAAATATGTGAAAGTAAAAACAAGGTACAACCAAAATATACCAAAGTAAAATCAAGGTACAACCAAAAAGATGGATTGAATATATTATGTTATAAATGGGGTACCTAAATTTTATGGATATTTATGATAGTGACGATATAATATGAGTTCAGTAAGTACCCACCCATGGCATGCAACACCTATCCATTGCTTGAAATCATTTCAAATTTTGTGCACTACTCTCCAATTATTTGAAATCATCTTCTCCACTCCACTCTCCTAGTACTCACAACATCTGTAACTCCCATGCGTGTGCACTTTCACCTGGGCTCACATGCTATCTAACTCCCACCAAGGAGGGCCTCCATGATTGTGTACTCCGAGGAAGGAGGTCCTCCATGATTCTCACCTTTTCAATGATCATCAAAGGCTGGTTTTGCTTGTTACAACCAAGACAAAAAAATACATAAAATTGAGTGCAAACATAATTGCATGGTCCACGTTTTCAAATTCAGCATTACATTTTAGGTGTTAGCATTAATTGTAATATCTAAGACATATCGTGTGCACACTTCAATTGATAAAGTACTCGAGAGTAGTTTTCATTTGATTCATTTTCGTAAATTTAAATATAAAAATAATTTATATATTTTAAAAAAGTTAGTGTAGATTTGATAATAATTGAGATTTTTTTTTTTAAGATAATAAGTTGCAATTTCACTTTAATATTCTATGGTTAAGTGTTGTAAAGATTATATGATCTGTCCTCTAGAGTCTCAATGGTGCCGAGAACGGTTTACCGAATATTTTGGAAAATGTATTGTAATTGTTGTTGTTGTTTTTTTTTTTTTTTTTTTTTTTTTTATTCTTTTAAATTCTTATTTAATGGTTTAAGAATAAAAACATTTAATAATTTGAATTACAGCATTGTACACTATTATCTTGAATATACTTATATTAATATTAAATTATGTTTTTAGAATTTTTGTTGTAGTTGAAGTTGCGAGACATTATTTATCAGAATTATTTTAAATATTTATAAGAGTAATAAAAATTATATTAAAACCAATAAATAATGGTAATCTTTTATTATAATATAAAGTAACAAAATTCTCTTAAATAAATCTTTAATCAATTATAATTTTTTTATAAAATAAATCTCCATAACATTGAAAGGAGATGTATTAAATAAAAAATATGTTTATATAGGTCTGAGATTAATATTAACTTTTGAAATTAGAATGTTGTATGTTAAATTATTTATGGAAATTATAATAATTATGTAAAAGAAAAATAAAATTAATGAATTTTAAGTGCCAACAACTTAAAAATTTATAAGCATGCGGTTTTCCTTATGCCACTGAAGCTAAGATCATCACACATAATTAATAAACTTAATAGTTACAAAAGTTAAAGCTAAGATCATCACACATAATTAATAAACTTAATAGTTACAAAAGTTAACATATTACTATACAGTGAAGAGCTTTTGTGCTTAAATAGAAATATAAGCTCAAGTAATCATCCACATATCAGAATGTTATTAATTTTTTAACACTTTGACATGATTAGACAATAACTCATTACATCAAATGTAACTTTGTTCATAACCATATGAATAACAACCATACAATTATTTCCTCCTATTGTGAAATAAGATGGTATAATATTCATTTAGCTTTAGTTGTATTCTATATTATTAATATTCATTGTGACTTAGTCTATAATCACTTATTTCAAACTAAAATTATTCACATTTAGTGAATATTTTCCAAAATCTAATTTGATAAATTGAGATATATGGAAAGAAAAAGAAAAACTATGGATTATTGGAATTATTAATAAACTAAAAATTTAATAACGGAAGAAAGACATTGTTTGTTTCTTGATAATTTTTCATAATCACGGTGATAATTTATAAAGAGTTTGGACCAAAGTCTTAATGTATATAGTTACCATGTCCAATAATTTGCAATCAAAACATATAATTACTATGACCATGAATTTACAATCAAAACACTTGCAATATAATTAATGCTTTAAAAATGACCAAAACTTCTGAAAAAAGTATGTTAAAGAGATCACAACCCCTAGAAAAAGAGAAAAGTCAACCCCTAAAAAAGAGAAAAGTCAACCCCTAAAAAAAGAGAAAAGTCAACGATGAAACTTCTTTCCACAACCATTTATACTTTTAAACTTTGATTACCTTCTTATTAACTATCAACATTAAGTAGTCAAATTTTATTTACATGATTATGTAAAACAAATTATTTTTAAGTAATCAAATTTGGTTTACACAATTATGTTGTTTTACATTGAAATCTTAAAATTACATCAGTTAAAACTAAAACAATGAACCTCCCTATTATAAGCTTTTTCCGGGCAATGGGAAAAATGTTAAGGGGTGAGATCATGAGATGTAATGATAATTGATTTGAAAGGAGTGAGGTCATGAGAAGTAATGATAATTTATTTGAAAGTAGATTGTACATTTAACTTTTAATTTTGAAAGTAGATTGTACCATTTAACTTTTAATTTTGAAAGTAGATTGTACATTTAACTTTTAATTTTAAAAGAGAAATGGAAATTTCTTCTGACAATAAAGAAATATATGTTAACATGATTCCAGAGCGGCCGGTTTGTACATGCCTGCATAAGGGCCCACACCATCATTTCGGAAAAGATTCCAACACAATGATTTCATATAATAAAAGAAGGCAGACCTACCATTCTGAATTTATCGAGATCCACGGGTTTACAGCGTCACGTTATCAAATCGAACATTAATTTTGTTTGATTTTTAGAGTTTTTATGTGTATATTTTCTGATCATTTTTTATTGAAATTTGGTTAAAAATTATTGGAACTCTATATTTGGGTGATTGAGTGTATAATTTTAATGCTACGAGGGATTTTCAGGATGCTGAATTCATTTATGCATTCAAAAATACAATTTAAACTAAAAAAAATGTGATTTGACCAATATCAATTTTACCTAATTCAAATTCAAAAAATCAAATATTTAGACAAAGCTTTGTATAAATTCATCATCACTTTCCTCATTCATTTTGCTCAAAAAATCCTTCATAAAAAACGGTTATTTACTTGCAGAAACCAAAGAAGCTTGCTCCTTTCACATTATCCTCTGCGGTCATGGGGTTTTCAGTATTATTTCTTTGAATGAATCTGAACTAAGTTGCTCTATGTAAAACGATCTCAATACATAAGTATTTCTATTTATGCCGACTCATTCGATTCTCGTTTAAGTCCCAAGTAGTGAGCATTTATACCTCTTTTTAAAATACATTAACATTAAATAAATTATTTTGCTGGCACTCTTTTTTTCTTTTTCTTTTTTCAACAGTGGCAACTCATCCATGTAAGGAGAGATAAGATACTTGATATGGGAGAAAAATCTCTACTGTGTGATAATTTAATTTTAGCCCTTTACTAAAGTCATATTTTTTCTTTGTCCGAGGCTTTGAGGAAATGATGACATATGTACTTATCGGCTCTATGGTTAAATAGTAATGAAATTGGTTTATTTGGTATCTTAGCTATTGAATGAGACAGATATAGATCGGTTTTAATATATTCAGGGATTTTCCTTCAAGACAGAGATGATTCTTTAATGTGGACGGAGGAATAGATCGGGGGTTCCAAGTGTTAAAAATTTCTATAGGGTTATATTATCAACAAAGAATCTGAGCTCAATAGGCGGATGGGAAATATCTATTTGGCATTGGAATCTGCAATTAAAAATCAAACTTTTTTTTATGGTTGACCATTAAAGGGAAAATATTAACTTGGAATATCCTTCCATCCAGAGGAAGAGAAGGACCGTGCATTTGCTACTTGTGCAAAACAGAATCGGAATCAATAGATCATATTTTTATTCATTGTTCTTTCTCCAAAGCAGTATGGGAAAAGATTATTTCAACAGGGGAATCAATAGAGAATTGTATACAAGAATGGATTGGAAATAAATTTGTACCTACTGTCTTGGTAGCCCAGGTGTGTTGGAATATTTGGTGGGAGAGGAATCAAGCTATCTTTGAGGGCAGTAGGCCCAAAGTCCAGAAGGTTTACTATAAAACTTTATCACAAACTAGTAGCATCGAGGGAGTTAAAAAAGACAAATTACCAAAAAGTTTATTCTTAAATATACAAAATAACACTACTATTGCATATTTTGATAGGGCAGCGCATCAGAGTGGGGATTACTGTGGAGCGGGCAGTGTACTAAAATTGCCAGATCACTCATGCATTAGATGGATCTTTAATGGTGGTCAAGGCACTAATACCAAAGCCAAATTACTTGGGGCTTGGGCAGCGATAAGATTGGCATTGCATCTTTCCATCAGTAGATTACATTTAGTGGGGGATTCTAATGTGGTGATTGCTTGGCTAAAAAAAATTGGTAATGTCAATGTCTGTGCAATTGAAGGTTGGAAATCAAGGATCAAGGAGATGGTGAAAGACTTTGAATATATTTGTTATGACCATATCCATAGAGAATTTAACACAGAAGCTGATTACTTATCCAAACAAGCATCAAGTGAGCCAGAAGGAGGCATCCAGTATTACACTTGGGTTAACAACAGAGAGGGGATGAAATATATTATCAACATCTACTAGTTTACTTGTCTTATCCTATTTGTTCCCAGGTCCTCGGCGGGGATATGTGAGCTTTGTATTTGGGTAGGGCTTTATCAGTTTATTAGTAGTATTCTTTTTGTTTTTCAGATTGACAGTAGAGGGAACTATCATCTTTTTGTATTTTATAATGGGCCAAGCTGTGGGTCTTTAGTATTACTACTTTGTATTTTGACTGTTACTTTTCTTGGGTATGGAAAGTAACACTCGTATTCTGCGGAGAAGAAATGTTTCAGTTGGATTTTGGATTGTGAGAATCCCTGTGAAGACAAAGTTGTAAAACTTTTATATTTACTTAATATACATGAAATATTTTTTCTATTGGAAAAAACAGTAGATGTAGCAGAAAACTCACTCGATACTTCCCCACTTAGTGGATGATATGAGGTGCTAAACCGCAACCCCAAGGACAATCTAGAACCGATGACCTCTCCCCTGAACGAGAGAGTATATGCACGTCACTCACATATGTTTAGTTGTTCTAGGGTTTTGTGGAAACATATCTATTTACTTGGAGGTTAAAACACCCATAAGTATTTATTAAAATGTAGTTACTAATGTTGTGTATGGATGAATTAAATGACAAAGTTCAGAACCTTATGGAAATTAAAGTACTTCAATAAAAAATATTTGGAAGATATGGAAAATTTAGTATACTATAAATTTGTATAAATAAAAAGTGAAGGGCATCCATAATAAATGTTCATCATAGGTGTTAGGATGGGTGAATATAGATAAGCGTGAGACAGTGTTATTTATTGATATGATACATCTATACATACATTTATGTGACCTTTGGAATTGACTTTTAAGAGGTTTCTTGAACTCTCGATGACCGTTCCTATAACTTGATTGCACATTTTGTCAAGTTAGTAACCTTAACAGATTATGTTTCTAACATCCCCCCCCTTAATATGAAGGGGTCTAAGTGAGTCCAAAAAGAGAGATGAAATATGAAAGTGTGCAACTGTTGATCGTTGAGTGTGTTCTCTAAATCTGGTGGTTTTGGGATGACCAAAAAACAAAAGGCTAGCAAAAACTGATGTCTTCTATTAAACAGTGATGGTGGTTTAAGGTAGACCACAAACCCTGGAACTTGGCTCTAAGGCTCAATGGTTCCAGGAAAATTTCCTAATTTAGCTAGAAACTGAAGCTGATGTTTTCTACTATTTGGAAGTGCTCTTGATTGTTGATTTAAAGATGACCATACATTGTTCTTTAGCATACACTGAAAATTTTCTAATAAATGGAGGTGTAAGGAAAACCACAAATCGTTGTCTCACAAAAGTTGTAAGTCTTCTACTAAATGGTGGTTTAAGGAAAACAACAAACCAATCTGGTGGTTTAAGGAAAACAACAAACCAATCTAGTGGTTTTGGGTGACCACAAACCAAATCACACTCACTTGTCATGTTTGTTTGTTACTGCTCGATTGATGGGACTTCGAAACTTGAAGCTTGATTGTCAATCACTAATGTTACTCCCCCCTATCAGGGACAAGATGAGAAGACACAAATATTTCCATTACAAGATGTGACAATACTTGAGAATGAATTCATCGATATGAAAAATATATATTCTTGACTATTGATGACCATTGTCAAGAAGTCATCCACCCATAGTGGTTCTTTACTCTTGTAGGTTTCTTGCATTTAGAACATCTTTTTGAATGATGATTATGATTTCCACAATGCTCACAAGGATGAAGATTGAAGAACTAATCTTCCATGTGGCCAACTCGCTGACAATGTTGGCATTTCATAATATGCTCTTGAACTGGAGCAAGTGAGTATGAACCTTCTTGAATCAATCTAGCACTCTAGAACTGGATCGGTTTGGTATGAAAGGTCACTTCATTTTTCATATACGATACCTATTATGTGCTTATTGTTTTTGATTTCTTTCCAAGGTCTAATGATTGGCTTGGAAAGAGGAAAATGAACTTCATCTGTACTTGAATTTGAAGTTGGCTCACTGAGTTTCTCCTACATTGATTGTTGATTTGGATCATCATCATCATCATCATCTTCAAAAATAGGGTTGTTATGAACAAGGACTAGTTCAAAATGTCGAAGATTCTTTCATTCAAGTTCATCATAAAGAAGTTTAGTTTGAGTTTGAATCAATTTTATTTTGGCTTGCGAAACTTGCAAACAAGTTAGAACAGATTGCATACTTTCTTTGTCAATTGTGACCATATTGTCAATATAAGAGAGTATTAGAGTGTTCAGTAACTCTAATAGTTCATCAATTCAAGCCATGTCTTAGACCTCACAAGGTTTCTTTCAATTGCACCCTTTTATCAAATCTTAATTTTAGAGTTAAATTTGTCACAATGGGTTCAACTTTGTATGGATTTGGTAAACAAGAGAGGAAGTGACTCTCAAGGTCGCTTACATGGATTGTGTTGAAGGAATTCATGCCACTTCTATTAGAGAGACCCAAATTTTAAAATGTTGTCCGAGAGCGCTTACAATGTCATCAAGTTGCGAGATGTGGAATGTTGTAAGAATAGACAAAATATGAAGTCAAATATCTATTTATTTATCAACATTGGTCAAACCATTCGTGTGTTATTACTATAATGATCGCAGTTTGAAGAGTTAGTACATGGTCACGGGTTCAGTTCCCATAAGAACCTCAAACGTCCCAGTGTTGTCGAAGTCCTCACCCTAGGGATGAGTGTTGGGCCTATGTAGGCCTGGTTATACAATATTTAAAGAAAACTCTTGGAGCTTCAAACAATTCACGCAAATTTCACAGGGATTCTATCTATCTGTAAAGCAGTCTCTAGATTTTTCTGTTAGGATGGATCCGAGAGTGGGAAGTGTAATAAATGCTTGAAATTTGTCTTATAGGTGTTAACAACGTCGGATGCCAAGATATGGAAGGGCACACTCTAACATCGGTAACATTCCAAAACACCTTCTGACTTGAACATTATTACCACTTTAAACTTTGGCACTTAGAGATTACCGACAAGATGGAGGAGCGATCCCTCACAAAATCCCAACCAACAATTGAATTTTGGAATTGGAAACTATAGTATTTGTTGTTGTTCCTCTACTGGGATTGAATGAAACACCATTTTTATGGCCAAAGGGATATTTTCTTTCCAAAACATAGGCCTTACAACAATGTGAAGTCATGGAAGGAACCTTCAGAGTATCCCTCGACAGTCAGGGTAAGACCATAACCAACGAAAATTGTGCCTTGGGATTTCTAGATCACAACACCTCTGGAAAATTCATTCTATTCATTGTCTTTATCCCATTTTCCTCTTCCCCCAAGGGCACCACATTTTGGAGCGCTAACCGAAACAGACCTATCAGAGAGAAGGCCACAATCCCTAAGGTCAGATGGCCTAAGTGCACATGGAGGAATCCATAAGAGCCTTAGTTGACCTCCTTATTGCACCTCTCTTTTCAACAACCCCAAGCTAGATACACAGACCAAAAAATGATTATTTTCTACACAATAACAAATAGACATTCCTGGTTTGAATCTAGAAGTGTGATTGTATCGAATGCTTTGAGAATCACTAGATTTGAGACCTCCAAATAAGTGGAAGGGGCACTTGATCAATAATTTAGCAGGAGTGTTCGACCTAGATTCCTTGGAAACAATTTAGGATCTTAGGATAAATGGAACAAATCAGTTGGAATGCATGAATAGATAGAGTAATACACATGTAAGAAGATGGTTTATCTCATGTAGAAGAGAGCACTGGAAACCCTATTGCATAGTGATAGTGACTTCACACATCATGAGAAGAGTCAAAACATGTTAGGTGTGTTATATTCTTTGCATGACTAGATCTAGTGTCTACGTTGCGCTAGGTGCATGGGGGTTTAGAGGGGGTATCGCTAGCCCCCATGTCTAGGGTGTTCATAGGGGGTGAGATCCCCCTTGTGCAGGGGTTCAAGGGAAACACCCCCTAAAAAAAAAAATTGGAATTTTGTTCATAGGGGGTGAGATCCCCCTTGTGCAGGGGTTCAAGGGAAACACCCCCTAAAAAAAAAAATTGGAATTTTTTGAGTCATCTTTTTTGCAGTTTTTCGGCACATGGTTTTCGCCGATGGTTTTCTAATTTTTGTTAAGGAATTAGGGTTGTTGATTAATCTGGGTCAATGTATTAGGGATTTTGGATTCTTCCGAATCCTATATATGTATTGTATTGTAAGTAATGAATATGTGAAGAATAGAATATTAGAGGTGTGGATCTAAATATGTTGTTGGTTTTCCCAGTTTGGGTTTCCAGGGTAAAATCTTTGTGAAATGTGTGTGTGATCCAGGTGGATTTGAGAATGCTAAAAAAATTATAGTCTCAAATGGTGATGGAAATGAATCCATTGCATAGATATCGATGAGATATTTCCAACGCAACTTGAAAAGACTCAAATGGATGCCATATGAGAAAGATATGGTCTTCTGAAGTTTTGGAAAATAGTGAATTGAACCTTCGACCTATATGGAAACAACCAATGACTTCAACCATGAGATCAAACCAGTCAGCCTACCATGCCACTAGTAAAAGTTTGTTGTTCATATTCTATTTAAAGAGCATTGTAGTAACAATATGCCAAAGTGGGGGAGGTCTACAGTTTGACCCCACAAACTTCTCCTACATATTCCAAGTATTTTGACCATTGCGCCAATGGGTTATGTTGGTTAAAACCACCAACAATTATGTAATAAAGTTTGTAAATGTGCCAAACTAGGAATATATCTCATTAGGTGGGGCTCGACCCCCCAACCTCTGATATATTAAGCCAAGCGCCTGACCATTGTACAATGGTATGGCTTCGTGCTATAACTCTGAGTCAAGTTCTATTGTATGAGAGTGCTCCTATGCCAAAGAGATAAGAGCCGCGTCCTTTTTGTATGCTATAATTTAGTTTTGTTGGGAATATATGGGAGTCATAGGGTGTTTACAATTAAAAGTATCAGTTTTGTGAGGAGGAGTTGATGGTGACAATTACACATGAGGTTGCACAACAGAATAGAAATCAGTCCTAGGGTGGGTCGATCTACATAAATACAAACCAATCTGGTGGTTTTGGGTGACCACAAACCAAATCACACTCACTTTTCATGTTTTTTTGTTACTGCTCAATTGATGGGACTTTGAAACTTGAAGTTTGACTATCAATCACTAATGTTATTCCCCGCTATTAGGGACAAGATGATAAGATGCAAATATTTCCACTACAAGATGTGTCAATACTTGAGAATGAATTCATCGATATGACTAATATATATTCTTGATTGTTGATGACCATTGTCAAGAAGTCATCCACCCTTAGTGGTTCTTTACTCTTGTAGGTTTCTTGCATTCAGAACATCTTTCTGAAGGATGCTTATGATTTCCACAATGCTCACAAGGATGAAGATCGAAGAAGTGATCTTCCATGTGGTCAACTCACTGACAATGTTGGCATTTCTTAATATTCTCTTGAACTGGAGTAAGTGAGTATGAACCTTCTTGAAGAAATATAGCACTCTAGAACTAGATCGTTTTGGTATGAAAGGTCACTTCATTTTTCATATCCGATACCTATTCTGTGCTTATTGTTTCTGATTTCTTTCCAAGGCCTAATTATTAATTTGGAAAGAGGAAGATGAAATTCATCTGTACTTGAATTTGAAGTTGGCTCATAGAGTTTATCCTACATTGGTTGTTGATTTGGATCATCATCATCATCATCTTCAAAAATAGGGTTGTTATGAACAAGGACTAGCTCAGAATGTCGAAGATTCTTTCATTCAAGTTCATCATAAAGAAGTTGAGTTTGAGTTTGAATTAGTTTTATTTTGGCTTCCGAAACTTGCAAAAAAGTTAGAACATATTGCGTACTTTCTTTGTCAGTTGTGATCATATTTTCAACATAAGAGAGTATTAGAGTGTTCAATAACTCTAATAGTTCCATCAATTCAATCCATGTCTTAGACCTCACGAGGTTTCTTGCAATTGCACCCTTTTATCAAATCTTAATTCTACAGTTAAATTTGTCACATTGGGTTCAACTCTGTATGGCTTTGGTCAACAAGAGAGGAGGTGACTCTCAAGGTCGCTTACATGGACTGTGTTGAAGGAATTCATGCCACTTCTATTAGAGAGACCCAAATTTTAAAAATGTTGTCTGAGAGCGCCTACAATGTCATCAAGTTGCAATGTGTGGAACGTTGTAAGAATAGACAAAATATAGTATTTGACAATATGAAGTCGAATATCTATTTATTTATCAACATTGGTCAAACCATTCATGTGCTATTACTATAATGCTCGCAGTTTGAAGATATGGTACATGGTCGTGGGTTCAGTTCCCATAAGAAGCTCAAACGTCCTAGGGTTGTCGAAGTCCTCACCCTAGGGATGAGTGTTGGGCCTATACATGTATGGTTATACAATATTTTAAAGAAAAATCTTGGAGCCTAGAACAATTTGCACAAATTTCATAGGGATTCTATCTATCCGCAAAGCAGTCTCTAGATTGTTCTGTTAGGATGGATTAGAGAGTGGGAAGTGTAATAAATGCTTGAAATTTGTCTTATAGGTATTAACAACGATGGATACCAAGCTATGGAAGGGAACACACTAGCATCGATAACATTCCAAAACACCCTCTGACTTGAACATTATGACCACTTTAAACTTTGGCACTTAGAGATTACCAATGATATCGAGGGGCGATCCCTCACAAAATCCCAACCAATGATTGAATTCTGGAATTGACAACTATAGTATTTGTTGTTGTTCCTCTAATGGCGGTGAATGCAACACCATTTTTATGGACAAAGGGATATGTTATTTCCAAAATGTAGGGCTTACAACAATGTGAAGTCATGGAAGGAACCTTCAGAGTATCCCTCGATAGCCAGGGTAAGACCATAGCTAGTGGAAATTGTGCCTTGGGATTTTTAGATAACAAAGCCTTTGGAAAATTCACTCTATTCATCGTCTTTATCCCATTTTCCTCTTCCCCCAAGAGCACCACGCTCTGGAGATATAAAGGAAACATAACTATCAGAGAGAAGGCCACAATCCCTAAGAAGGTCAGATGGCCTAAGTGAACATGGAGGATTCCATAACAGACTTCTTTGAACTCCTCATTGCACCCTCTTTTCAACAGCCCCACACTAGATACATAGACCAACAAATGATTATGTTCTACACAATAATAAATATACATTCTTGGTTTGAATCTAGAAGTGTGATTGTATTGAATTCTTTAAGAATCACTAGATTTGAGACCTCGAAATAGGTGGAAGGGGTGCTTGATCGATAGCTTAGCAAGAGTGTTTGATCTAGATGCCTTGGCAACAATTTAGGAGCTTAGGATAAATGGAACAAATCAGTTGGAATGCACAAATCGATAGAGTAATGCACATGGAAGAAGATGGTTTATCTCATGTAGAAGAGAGAACTGGAAAACCTATTACATAGAGACAGTGACTTCACACAACATGAGAAGAGTGCAAATGTGTTAAGTGTGTTATATTCTTTGCATGACTAGATCTAGTGTCTACGTTGCGCTAGGCACATCAGAGGGTTTAAAGGGGGGGGGGAGGGCGCTAGCCCTCATATCTAGGGGGTTCATAGGGGGAGAGATCC
>CBVK0103316533.1:0-10607 GCA_900067695.1 Picea abies
ATATATATATATATATATATATATATTGATGATGAAGAAGAAGAATTGGTATATTTGACCTTTACAAAAACAAAAACAAGAGATTATTTGGACTTCTTTTTTCACTTTACAACTCATAATTCATAAGAATTAGTTCTTATTTTAAAGATATACCTTTTTGAGGAAATTTTATAAAATTCAAAAAATAAATAATTTAAAAACAATAAATAATTTTTAAAAATTAAATATTTTAAAAAATATTTTAATTTTTTAATTTTTAAGAAAATAAATTTAAATTTATTTTGCACATAAATGCTCGAAAACCCATTATGGGAGAGATTCTCATGTAACATAACACATTAAAATAACAATAATAATAATAATAATAATAATAATTTTGAATATATTGATATATTTTATAATACTTTAATATTAATGTGTTAAACCACCAAGACATTAATATATTGATGGATCTTAACTATGGATCCATCAAGATCATAGAGGAATCATTGAGGAAAGGTTAATTGTTTTCACCTCTAGAGATTTGATCCCTCTTGGCCCATCTCTGGTTAAGATGGATCTATGTTGGATTTTTTACAATTATTTTAATGTTGTATGTGACATGGACATCTCTCCCATACTAGATTGTAGAGCAACTTTAAAAGCAATAATATTTCTATTAATAATATATATAGATATATTATTATTTTAATGTTTTATTTTATATAGACAACTCTCCTATATGAACGACAATTATTATATCTAAAATTTCTAAATCAAAATATAGAATTTTAAAGTATTTAATATAAACATATAAATAAACAAAGAAAAGATTAAGCACAATGTAAGATTGGGTTGTCAACGTGGATGATGTTTTAATTACCATCAAAGGTATATGTGTGCTCCTTGTATGGACATATGTAATCACCACAATGTAAGACTGTTGTGTTAAAGTAGATGAAGTTTTAATTACCAAAAAAATTAAGTTTAAGATTGGGGTGTTAAAGTAGATGAGGTTTTAATTACCACAAAAAGTAATTTTAGTTGTGTTGGTTGTGTGGGAGGTACATATGCTTTCCAACTAAAGCATAGGACATACTTAGACTTATTAATATTGCATTCAAAGAGGTGGTTTTATCAATTAATGGACTTTTAATTCTCAGCCATGATGTTTTTTCTAGATTCAAAACCAATATAATTGTATGGGTATTTCATTAAAGGAAGTTTTAATTATCACAATGCATACATTTGAATGTGTTAGGAAAAAGGATGTGTGAGTAATGTGAAAGTTTTTTAAAACAAAGATGACGACTTTTACTTATTGATATTAATTAAATGGGTAATTTTGATCAACTAAATGTATTACCTATGAAATCTTCTACTTTCTATTTATCTTAGTACATACCCTGGGATTTCTTTTCTAAGAGAGAATAAAAAAAAGGTATTATAAGGTAGTTGTATGTTTACAATGTGTGATATACTTGGAACAATTAAAATAACAAGAAAATATATTGAGCAAGTAATAGTAACATCATATATAGAACATAAATATATTATTGATGTCACAAAAAACTTAGTTCACTTGCCTCTTCTAGGGGGAAATCTCCAAATGGATTTCTTACAATAATCATCAACAACCTACAATGGAGAGATGTATTATTTAAATATAGTTCACAACAAAAAATAACATGGGCCAATACTATAATACCCTTAGTCCGAACCCCAACTATAAATGTAAATGAAAATGTACTTAAGTTGGTGAGTTGCTTATATAATTTTGCATGCACCTTCCATTGTATAGCGTGCACATGTATTGCACACTAAAATGATGAAGTATGCACATTCCAGGATACTACACGCATCAAACTTAAGTGCATGTGATTTTGAGGCCAGAGAGCCTTTGTGTATATGTTGAGTTTTGTAGGTTGGTGAGACATTTTATTATAAGTGAGAAGTCCTATTTTTGTATATGTAAATACTCATATCAGTAATAAAATACATCACTACGTGTAGACCGACCACGATAAAAGAGTATGGGGGACTAAAATCCACTAGTTAGGGAAAGAGTGGGGCTAAAAGTTAAGGATAAGGGGCTAAGCTAGGCAGCTTAAGCCAAAAAAGAAGAAGCAGGTTGTTAGGCCCATGGGAGATTAAAGAGGTGGGTTGTTAGGACCATGGGAGATTTAAGAGGCGATTTCTGAAGCAAGTGAGAAAATCTCTATAGGTGAGAGAATTGCAGGGAATTGATTGTTGATGGTGCTAAACTACAACTATAGGGCTCTAAGAATTCATGTCTGACTTTTTGTTGAAGCATTGGAAAGGAAGTGGGGCAGTCGAAAGACTGTTGAGTAGAGAAGGGGCACACTTCCTAGGATGGGACATACATGTGGGGAATGAGGGACTGCAGGTTGTTAGTTTGAGTTGTCACTTATAACATAGTTTTTCATGTTGTCTGAGATACATCACCCTTGTTAGGAATCCCTTTACCTAGGTAGAGTTTAGTCCAAACTCAGGGGTGAGCCACTACAAAGAATGATGAGCAATGTGGTCTAAGGCTAGGAGGTTCAAAGAAGGTTTGCACGTAGTTGGTGATATTTTTACCAAGACAGGTGTCCATTTTGTGTTAAATTAGATGTTGCACTATTATGTATGTGCTTATTTTTATGGGTTTTTCCTGTGTGTGGTTTATACCTATTTTTATATTTATGAGTAATGTATGTCTATGCTGCATGTATATGTTTATTTTTATTCCATATGAATTTGTGCATTTAAAAAATATATATATTTTTTTAAAGTTTTTTACATAAAGTTACGAAAGAGTTTTTGTGTGTATGTGTTTAATTTGCATATAGTTCGAAAATTTTATGTGGCATATCCCAATTGGATGTTGGGGATGTTACAATATGGTATCATAGAATGAAATATTTTCAGTGGCATGAACCTTACTTGGGTAGGCCATATATGTTACAAAGGTGGCATAACCTGACCTGGGTGGTCGGGTATGTTACAATATTGTATCAGAGCTCCAATTTTCAACACTGAGCCTAGATGGGCCGAGTAAGTTGAGTTTAAGTGAGAATTTCATAGAGAATTGATTTTGAAGTGGCTACAATTCAAGTTACAGAGCGTCCATGGTAAAAATTAGAAGCAATTGTGTGGCATTACGAAAAAACTCTAATTTTTGTTGTTAAATTCATGGGAAAATTGAGATATTTGGCTAAGTAGTGAGATATTCCTAATTTAATATATGTTCTAGCAAATTCAAACCTAGAATTGGTCGAATTTGAAGTTATAAGGAAGCCATGACATATGGAGTGAGATTAGTTGATTAAAATTCTCAATTCGTGAATTGAGTTTGGGAAATATTCATTCTAGGAATGTCAACCAATAATGATTTGTTGTTGAAAGGGTTGAATTGGTGTTATTGGGGTGAAATTGAAGAAATTCCATAGTTGCAAAATTTTTATGCTGAAAATTGAGAAACATTTTTGCAAAAGGCCCAATTTCTGCAGTGGAAGTCACAAGGAATTGATGTGCATAAAAATGAATGTGTGCAGGTGTGCGCACGAAAAATGCATGATGTGCCATGAAAATCTTGTGATATGTGGAAAATAAGGGTTCGTGGTTACATGCGTTAACATTTGGCGATGCACGGTACAGAGTGGCAATGCACAAGAAATATTGGCGCATGGGTGTGTGCACTTAAATTTGGTGCTTCATAGTGAAAAGTGGTAATGTAGGGAAAATATTGGTGTGCGGGTGTGCACACATAAATTTGAAACTTTTCATTATAGAGTGGTAATGCGTGGAAAATATTGGCGCACGGGTCTATGCACTTAAATTTGGTGTTGTGCATTGCAGAATGGTAATGCACAAAAAATAAGAGTGTGTGGGTGTGCTCACTAAATTTAGCATTGTGCAGGGTGGATTGAGTGGCGCATGTGTAATACTGGTGCACATGGTGCGCACAGAAATAATAATGGAACGTGTGGTGTGTGCAGTATTGATAGAGCACAGAGGAATTTTGTTAGTGGCCATGCAATGTGGATATATGTTGTCACACAACAATTTAATTAAAGGTATGCACAGAGTATTGGTGTGCATTGGGGGAGTATTAGAATTTGACATGGTGTAATGCATAGAGTGTAATCTACGTAAAATATTTGCGCGCGACACAAAAATTACATGCAACAGGTATTAGTCCATGAACCAAATTGTGCACGATGGATAATGGCATGCGACACAAAAGTAATGTGCATGAGTTATTGGTATGATATAGAAGTGATCCATATTGGTTATTGTTGTGCGGAGCATGGGCTACCTTATGGTGTATATGCGCATTCTAAATATGGGTGTACATATTCAAATTTGTGCACACAAAGTCATTTGGATGGTGTACAATAGACGAAAACCAGTAAATTTCTGCAACATTTTATCTTGTTTCAAGGTCATCCTTTTGTAGCGCATTTTTGAGGCCCTAAACAACATTTTTAGCTACTCAAAAAGACGAGAACAAAGTGTGCCAAGATACACTCTCTTTTTTTAGCTCAAATGAAAGAGCCCAAAGAGAGATTTATAATGGTGTAAATCATTCATCAAACAAAGCTTTTATGAGGAAGTTACAAGACAAACAATGGAGGGTAAATTTTAAGACATAACTAAATTAGAAGGGCAATAACTTTATTCTCCAGAATCAGATTGAGGTGTAGGAGCAGTCTATGGAAAACTATTGAACCATAAAAGACATTGCTGGAGTTGAATTAAAATCCTGGACATGTTAAAAGTATTTAATATAACATATAATGTACATGTAGCGGTCCAGACCAAAAATACGAATTGGCCTAGAACTTCAACATACTATAACTAGCATCCCATAACCAAGAAATAGGTGAAATATGAAAAAACTATAAAAAATAAGTATATGAAGAAAAACAATTGAGATCTTACCAAAACTCCAATGAAGTAGGTACAAAAATTCATAATTACAACATAGATTTGCACTAATTTTCAAATGACCATAACTTTCTGCTCAAGACTCATAATTGAGAAAGGGAGTAGTCATTAGAAAAGTATTGGATATATGAGTCTAATTATAAACCCATAAAATTGATTTGGGTAGTTAGTTTTCACAAGATATCATAAGAAGGAATTATGATGCATTATTGGAACAAAATTGTATATAATTTCATCAATTTGTTAAATTATTTAGCCTAACAAATTTTGTTGGCTGCACATTTTTGCACAGTTAAAAAGTTTTAGTTCTTAAGAGGTGAGAAGGTTGAAATTTAGTTAGATATAAGTAGAGGTACTCAAATAAAGAGTGTTATGATAAAAAAAATTCATAAGATGATCAAAAGAAAAGACCACAAAATGTGAAGGTATGAATCTGGGTGCAACCATAAAGTCTTGTGAAGCCACTACAAGAATTCGACTCATGTTAGTCAAGTGCTCAATGGAATATGGGAAAAGGAATATATCATTTACTGAATGAATTAGTGTAAGTACATTCACTGCCAAAGAAACCAATATACAGATTAAGCAATACATTGGAGTCAAAACTATTATAAAAGGAATTGATTATCGGAATGATAGTAATTAGATAAAGAAAGAGGCTTAACGCATATGATCCTAAAATATATTTTAAACAACTATGGTTGAGTTATTATGCATGTGATGATTAACCAATTATGAAGCTTTAAAGAAAGAGGAAGAAGTACAAAAGACACATGGAAGCCATATAAACATGTACAAAACTAAAATGAAGCATAAAACAACAACAAACCATAACACCAATGTGATAACGGAGTTCGGCAATGGGAAATTAATTTGCTTTCTGAAATGGGATTTTTATAATGTTATCTCATGATACCTACATGTGTGTGATGCAGATGAGATAATATTGATTAAAGTTGGAATATTGGGAAAGAACAACTACTGTTGAGGACACTAAAGCCCTATAATTGTAGAATCTTGGTGGGGTTCTGATAGTCGGTTAGTTCTATCCTTTTGTGTAAAAGCCTTGGCAAGGTGAATCATTCATGGACTGCATAGTAGTGAAGGGATGTCTGAGACTCGAGGGGTGACTGAAAAAAGGAGGAGGCAACTCAATGATGCTTATGGAATAGTATATTCCATAAGGAGGGTGTGTCAAATGGAACAATGAGCTAAATTATTTCTTGAAGCAGCTCTATGGAATAGAGCAATTGACTTCTATTTATAGTACGAATACCAAAATTGGTGCTATAAAGTAGAACCCTAGATGTATAACAAGATTCAAATAGATTAAGCTTGGATATTTTTAATAATTTGAATGGTGCATGGTACATAATGCACTAAGGATAGTGCATAAATAAGGGGATGGGACTGTAATACCCTAGGCCGAACCCCAACTGTAAATTTAAATAAAAATGTACTTAAGATGGTGAGTTGTTGATATAATTTTGCATGCACCTTCCATTGTATAGCATGCTCATGTACTACACACTAAAATGATGAAGTGTGCACATTCCAAGATATTGCACGCATCAAACTTAAGTGCGCATGATGATTACGTCAGAAAGCCTAGATGCTAAAGGCTAGGGGTCATATTCTTGTATATGTAAATACTCATATCATTAATGTAATACATCACTACGTGTAGACCGACCATGATAAAAGAGTATGGGGGACTAAACTCCACTAGTTATGGAAAGAGGTGGGCTAACAGTTAAGGATAATGGGATAATCTAGGAAGCTTAATCCTAAAAAGAATATTATATAATTAATATTCCTTAAAGTATAAAGTATGGATAATTATTTTATCCTAAGTTCTAAGGATTGGGACAAGTGGACGAAAGTAGCTCTCAACATGACAAGTGTCATGTTGGGAACATGCATACATATAGTTTGGACTTAGTTCATTTTCCCATCCATCCATTCATTCGATGATCATTCACTCACTCATTCAACTGTCATTGGTACCTTTCTGTTACTATCACTGTAACTGTACCCATACCCATACCCATATCAGTACCGGTACTTGTACCTAGTTAGATAAGGAGTTGGAATGAAGATTGAAGAGGCAGGTTGTCAGGCCTGTGGGAGATTAAAGATGTGGGTTGTTAAGCCCATGGGAGATTGAGGAAGCAGGTTCTAATCCCCCTGAGAAAATATCTCTAGGTGAGAGAATTGATAGGAATTAATTCTCGAATGTGCTAAAATGCAGCTAAAGGGCTCTGACACTTCCTATTCAACCTATTTCTAAATCCCCAGAAAGGTGGTGGGGAAGCCCCAGGATTGTTAAGAAGAGAAGGGGAACACTTCTTAGGGTGGGAAATGCATGTGGGGAGTGAGGGAATGTAGGTTGTTAGTTTGAGTTGGCACATGTGACAAAGTTTCTCCTATTTTCTGAGATATATCAACCTGGTTAGGAATCCCTTTACTTGGGTGGAGTTTAGTCCCAACTCGTGGGTGACTCACTGCTGAGAGTGATGAGTAGCGTTGTCTTAGGCTAGGAGGTTTGTTGAAGGACTCCACGTTGTTGGTGATATTTTTACCAAGATAATTTTCTAGAACAAAATATTTCACCTTTGAGTTGAATATTTTGGGGACCAAAAGATTATGAATGGGGAGATCTGATCTGAAATGGAACCAAAATATCATCTCCCCCAAAATTTGTAAAAGCGATATCCTTCGTAAATCTTGAAATCGTTAATTAACTTGAAGACAAAATTACAAAGAGCCTCAAGAAGGTGAAGCATGTCACCTTGATGATTAGAATTCCAAGGAAACTCTATAATAAAGAAAATAACTTGATGTAAAAACAAAAAATAAGGTATGGTAGAGCATTAAAGCTTCAGAAGAATAATGGAATTATAAGAATAAGAGGGCTCAAGGTGAGACAATATGCTTGAATATCAAAGGATGAAATAGATGTTAAGAGTGTCCACTAATAGAAGAAGATTATCCCTAAGAAAATTCCATCTACAAATATTTCAAGTTAGTAAGAATACGCACATCTGATGAGAGTGTATATCTCACCCCTTGTAATAATTTCCTCAGAATGAATGAAATCATATCGAAATTCTGGTTTTCCTATTTGGATTTCCATTGTCAAATCTTTGTGCCTATTGTGGGTATTATTGTCTTGCGCAACACAAAGATTCATCTCCCATCTACTATTTTGCACAATGTATGCAAACTAATTTTTCACTGTGCAGAAGGAATTTTTAATATTGCATGCATATTAAATCCCAAAATATCAACATTATAATTTTAACCATTGTTGTAACCAAACAATTCATTGTTGTTGAGGTTTTCAGTGAGCTAGCAAGTTTTTTATGATTTCCATGCTATATAGAGATACAAGGTAGGACTTTGAACATGTAAGCACTGACGTTTATTGTAATTGTAGATACGTAAGTGGAATATGAGAGAGAATGTACTTCAAGATTTAAATATCATATGTTTTTTTAAGCTTAATGAGTATCTTCCCAGGGTACAACCCCTCATGTATTTGAATGTTTCACTATGATTAAAGAAAGAAGGCATGATGAATTGTTTTATACTTCATTGTGAAAAATCACTTGTAAATATCACATGCATACTAAATCCTCAAATATCAACATAATGATTGTAACTGATCGATTCATCATCATTGAGGTTTTTAGTGAGCTAGCAAGTTTTTTTTTAATGTCGTGATTCTGTAGATATATAAGGTAGGAATTTGAAAATCTAAGCATCAAATTTTGGTTCATTTGAGGTTCATTCTAATTGTAGAGATGTTAGTGGAATATGAGATATAAAGTAGATCGATATTTGAATATCTTATCTCTGGTTAAGCTTGATGAGTCTCTTCCTAGGTTACAACCCTTCATGACTTTGAATGTTTCGCTCTGATTAACGAAAGAAGGCATGCGACCTGATTTTAAAAATCATTGCCCACAAGTACTTGTAAATATCACATGCATACTAAATCCTCAAATATCAACATAATGATTTAACCATTGTTGTAACCAACTGATTCGTCATGGTTAAGGTTTTCAATGAGCTAGCATGTTTTTTGTGATTTCCATCCTTCTGTAGAAATATAAGGTAGGAATTTGAATGTATGTAAGAATCAAATTTTGGTTCATTTGAGTTTAATTGTAATTGTACATATATAAGTGAAGTCTGAGAGATAAAGTATCAATCCTTCCAAGCTTTAGAGACCACGTTGTAAACATACAAGTACCTTAGAATCCCTCTCTTTTATTCTCTATTAAGAAGAAATGTCAAGCCATGTACAAAGGTAGACAAGAAATAAAAGATTTCATAGCTAATTTCTGACGAGGAAGATAAGAATCCATTTAGCTAATAAAATTTTAGGAAACCAGCACCTCCTTTCTCCTAACACCTTCAAATATTCAAATATATTACCTTCAAATATTCAAATATATTGTAGTAATTACAACCTCCTTTTTCAAAATGATTGAAAATTACATTGATTTTGAATCTAAAAAGAATCTAGGGTTGCTCATCTTTAACTAAATATTTAAAGATTCATTAATGGATAAACCGTCCCCTTTTAGTGTGATATCAGTAAGTTCAGGTCCTCCTTCTCCTCTTCGATGGGAAAGTATAATACCTTCCATGCACTCACTTTTTTTAACTCAGATTTTTGTAAATTAAAACTTCCTCTACTTCACACCCTAATTTTACATTATAACAATGTTGTACGGGAACCCTTCTTGACATTTTCAACATCTAGTTCCCAAGCTCCTGAAGTTCGGGGTGTTTGGGAACTAGTTGGGAACATCCCCAATTGGTTGGGAACCTTTTTGGGAACTTGGGAGATTTTGGGGAACTTCAACATCAAAGAAATGGAGCTTGGGAACCAGTGTCCGAAAAGAAGAGCTTTAAATAAGAATTATAATAAATTAAAATGTAAATATATTTATTCCTTTATTACAAATACATAATTTCTTATGTTGCACTAGTTTTCGAAACATGGGAAATGTCGGAACGTTGGAAAGTGGATATGGGTGTAAGTTTCTCTCAAATTTATAGGAAACTTGAATTTGGGAGCGGAAATAATATATATTAAAAAAATATAAAAAATATTTTAGATTACAATTTATAGAGATATCGATACATTTTAAATCCTATATCAATAAAATTGAAGTTGAATCGAGGACAATGTTTCTCCTATTGCAACAACTACAATATTAAAATTACTAATTTAATTCATGTTAACAATTATATGATTATAAACTTTAAACATATTTGTAAATTTGAAGCATTATCCATTTTTTATTGAAAAAAAATAAAAATAGTACTACTCTTCTCATATGAAAATAATATAATGATATGCTTGGTTGATATCAACTACAGAGTAGAGCAAATGCTTGTAGTGGATATGGTGGATAGGGTATTAGTTTATTCAATTTTAATGTTTAGTTTGGGTTGAAGGAAAACATAAATACGATTAAAAAAATTCCATATCCACAACCATAAAGTGAGTATTATTAAGTATTTATTATAATAGCAGAAAGACTATTTTAACGAGTTAGTGATCAAATAGAAGAAAGAATCGTGTTGCAAATAGCCATTGGAGACAAGCCACCCTACGATCCAAGTCTTTATTATCATGGTATGTTACCACTCTTTTC
>CBVK0103316562.1:0-14088 GCA_900067695.1 Picea abies
TTTTAAATGCATACCACAAGTAACGATGGTTACCATAGCAACAAACAATGCTATCCATTACAAGCACAAAGGTGTTGTTGAGCACACTTGTAAAACAAAAAAAAAAAAGTTTGATTGTATTACAATGTTTGGCATGCAAAGGTTGGTCAAAGGGCATTCAAATTTAATGCCACAAATGTTACATATTATATAGTGGTTTTGAGCTTTATACTCATAACATGCACTGTTGATAAGTTACGTTGTAGAAAATGGTGGAGTATTGAATTACATGGTGCATATGGTATATTTGAATTATAATGTTTAAGTTTGTGGTTATTAATGGTGTTACAATAATATGTGGATTGGGCACCGTAACCAATAGATTTCAATTGGCTTGTTATTAAACCCTAGCTCAAGTCTCGAGTCGTCAATCAGATGACAATTGTGACTGCTATTTATTTGGGTTGACCTGGCGTGTGGTCCTGTGCTTGTTTGGCATTCTTTCTTGTTCGACGATTGGTTGCCATATTGGTTGACTAGAAAGTGGAGAACAACGTGGCTAGGGTTGGTAACATGCATAACGTGAAAGTAGTCTTGCATTAAATGTGCAAGGACATGAGCTTTGATACATGTGTCCTGCATCTGAGTTCACCACCTTTACACTTTGGTTTGGCAATTCATTGTTCATCTGAGCAGTTGGAGTTTTGTTGAAACGACAGTCTGGTTCTAGAGCTCAGCCTTGGCAGCTTTTGTAACCATTGCACTATTTTTTCAAGAGTATTTGAAGCGCTTGATCATTTTTCATCAAATGCTTATTTTTTTTTCACCTGTGATTTAAAAAATGGCTTTGTTTTGGTTGGTTATCCCAGTGTGCTTTTTCTTCCCCTCCATCTCAAATTAGGTTTTGGACATTTCTGTAAAGGATTGGTTTTTTACTTCATGTATGTACTATATCTGAAGAGTTGGTTGAAATGGTTCGAGTTCAAGTCCTTACTTCAAAATCTAATGAACAAAGCGAACCCATTGTCCCGAGTTCGAGTTGTTTGAGTCTGGTACAAATGGTATTGGTTTCAATTTTATATAGTCTTGCCTCTACTCTTAAATATCTGAAGAGTTGGTTGAAATGGTTCGAGTTCAAGTCCTTACTTCAAAATCTAATGAACAAAGCGAACCCATTGTCCCGAGTTCGAGTTGTTTGAGTCTGGTACAAATGGTATTGGTTTCAATTTTATATAGTCTTGCCTCTACTCTTAACAAAGATTTAGCCAGTCTTTTAGCCACATGTTCATCTTTGCCAATCCTCTTTGTTTTGGAAGCCAACATCTTTTAAATGTGAAAATTTGTTGTCTTGAGCTAAGGCTCAAGGAAGGGTTTGAATGTTTATTTTCTTCACATGCTAAGACAGTGGTGTTATTAGGGAAGCTTAGAACATTTTTCCTTTTACGCGATGGGTTTCGAACCCACATCTTACAGTAATAATTTTGGGTCTTGTTCCTACTGCATGACTTTGCATGAAAGGTTTTGATAAGTTATATTTGTTGTGTTTCAAACTCGGGCCTCGTGAATACTCTTATAAAAAAAATTGAAGCAGAATTTGACTTGTTGGGTTTGATGCCTGCTGTTATTGTTCGACCTTGTTTATACATTGAATGGTCTGGGTCATAAATTTGCATGCAGGAAATGATTGGTTTGATTACAGTTTCGATGGCTTTGATACTTTATGGGCTTTGAAACCATGACTAGAATATGCTAGTTTTCCCGGTTTGGGTTTCCAGGGGAAAAATCTCTGTGTAATGTTTGTATTTGCATTGTATCTTTTATGTTCTCTTCTGAATATCTCTTTGCAGTAGATATTGTACAAGGTTAGAATTTAAATTTATGGTCTATCTGATCCTCTCTGCATCTCGGGTGAGACCTTCCTTGACCTTGGCCGAGGATTGATATGTAGGTGCTTTGGGGTTTTGTTGGACAACTCTAGACAAACCCTAGGTCTAAAACTCCCCAACGTTGAGAAGGATGATACGTGCGCAAGCATGGGTTGAAGGAGAACACAACATTTGTTTTACCATTTCATTGTTCATTCGAGCTGATTGGAGTTTTGTAAAACAATAGTCTGGTTCTAGAGCTCGACCTTGGTATTTTTTGTAATAATTACACCAATTTTTCAAAAGTATTTTAAGCGCTTGAGAAGGTATGTCATGTTTCAACTTGTTTTTCATCAAATGCTATTTTTTTTTCTATTGTAATTTTAAAAATGGCTCTGTTTTGGTTGGTTTATCTAAGTGTGTTTTTCTTCCCCTCCATTTCAAAATGGGTTTTGAGCATCTCTGTAAAAAAAATCAGTTTAGTTTGTTTGGACTCTGATAATGAAGAAGTTTGGTTGTAAATGGTTCAAGTTCAAGTTCTTATTTCAAATATGATGAACCTAGAATCTCGAGTTCGAGTTGTTTGAGCCTTGAGAAAGTAGCATTGGTTTTGATTTTTCAATATTACCTTTGTTCTTAACAAAGATTCAACCAGTCTTTCACCTCATTTGCATATCTTCCAATCCTCTCTATTCTAGAAGCCAACGACTTTTAGATGTGAACATTTATTGTCTCGAGCTAAGTCCCAGGGAAGGTTTCAAATGATGATATTCTTTGCATATGGGAACAATGGCGTTATAAGGAAATTTTGTTTGATGATATAATGGTTTTGAACCCACATCCTGCAACAATGTTTTCTGGATCCTATTCCTATTACATGACTCTGCATGCGAGGTTTTAATAAGTTTTTATTCACTCTGTTTCAAACCCAGGGCAGATTAACCTAACTCATAAGATTTTGGTTGAGTATGTTTATTTTAATGGTTCAAAATCCCCCATAGTCAGTTTCAAAGACTTTATGAAAACTTGAAGTGGAATTTGATTGGTTTTGTTTCGATTCCTACTATTATGCTATTGATCAAACCTGTTATACATCGAATGGTCTGAGTTATAATATTGCATGTGGAAATTAGTTGGGTTAATGACAATTTTGTTGGCTTCATATTATATGGGCTTGGAAAATACGATTTCAAGAAATGTATTCATGGATTATATTTACATTTTGGTAAACTTTTTGAATAGTTTTGAACCCTTGTCAATGCAAAATAAATATGGAAGGTGCATAGTTATTGAGTTGTTGCGCTTGAATAAATTGTTTACCCAGAGAAGGTTGAAACCCTCGTATCATGTTTTGAATCCAAATCATATGAAGACTCTTTGTTTTTATTGGATGAGTTTTGAGTTAGTTTTTGGGAAAAAGAAACATTATTTAATTGGTTAAATTCTCAACCTGTGTATTCAAGTTGCATGCAATATTGTTCAGGTTATAAATTATTTTATGTAAATTGTGGTTGCTACAAAGAAATTTTCAAAACTAAATGGATTGGTTGTTGAGTTTTGACAAACATGTCTATTTTAGTTTGATCATGTGCAAAATTTGATAACCGAGGATTGATGTTACTAACATAATTTGTTGATTATGTGTCAATACAATTGGATACTTAACATACATATAATGAAAGGGTTATTATTTGATTGTTGCAACAATTTTAAATATCTGGAATTTGGAAGAAAATGTTTGTAATCAAGCCGCAAGTATTAATGGAACATAAAGTATTTTATATTATGTACACATGACCAAATCCCCTCATTGTTCCAATTTTCATGCATTATTCCCTAATTCCCAAAGTCATCTTTCATTCTATTTCACATTTTCTCCCCCCATAGCATAAATAGAAACATTTCTAAGAGGATGTGATTGGCGTGCATGGTTAAGAATGGTTGAAGTCAGATATATAATGCATTAACAACATAGCTAATGTAACTTGATTGTTGATTGACATTGGGCATAAGTACAAAGATTATGGTTGAAAGTTGACAAACCAATTTAAGATATGCTATCATTATGAACATGTTCCACTCTTTCTCATAATTCAATTTCACTTTATGCGCATTACAAATATCCTCGTCTATCCCAATTTCATTGCATTTCCCATGTTCTAAAGGTATATAATGAGTATTAGTTTGTGGAAGAATAAGAGATATGCAGTTTGGAAATATTTTAAAGGGAAAATCAGATTGTTCGATTTTGGGTTCCTTTTCCCTCACTTGTCCCTGGTTGTTTGCATGCTTATTTCTTGATTGAGTCAGAGCCACTTTTAAATTATGTTAAATGAAAAATTATATTTGATGATTTACTTGTTGTTGTATGCATACACTAGTCTTCATGATTAACTAGTTGAGCTTTTTCAGTAGTGCCACCAATAGATCTAACAAAGGAAACATGGGCAATTGGAAATAGAGGGAAGCACGTTGATTGGCAGAGGGGTAGAAATAAAAGACTTAGTTTTTCTATCCATTTTGATGCAAATTCTAAAATTTTTAACCAACTCCTACAAACTGGATTTCTTCATCTAGCTTGCCAGGGAAATTTTCGCCCTCCCCCACCACTTGTCAAACCCCCATTACAACCTCATCCCAACGTCATTGGCATTTCTGTGCAGCCACATGTGTCTATGCAGCCCGAGCCTCCAACTAATGATGGCTGAAATGAGTAGTTCATAATCCTCAACCTCATTTCAATGGCTGGCCCACAATATCATTATCATTACCTCCGCCTCCTCCTAAGCAACCACTTCAGCCTGCTATCTCAATGGCTTCACATACACTATCACATCAACAACCTAAAAACCAAAAACCATTAGTAGAGGAGCCCAAACCAAGAAAAGGAAAGCAACCTACATGCTCACTTAGTTTCGATTCATCAAAAAGTTCTTTCCATTATGTTACTTCTCACTCCTTTCCCCAAAAGCTTGAGGCAAGAAATATCACCTTTGGTGATATGCACTCCGAGGCATCAATAAACTAGAGCAAAAAGCCTGCTAAGGAAGACTTATAGACACACAGGGTGGCATCATCTCAGAGCAGTGAACAAAGGAGGACAACCTCCCATAAAAAACATGACTTTTGAGTTTATTTTGTGATGGATCTTTTCTTTGCAGTTGACTATTAGACATATCTACACTTATATTTTTGTGACAACAGACAAATATTGCTCTATTTTTGGCATATTTAAATTATTTTGGGATTCACAAGTGTATTTATGGCATGTTTATTTATTGGGGGTTGTTGGATGTGCATTTATTTTATGGTGTGGTATGCATTTTAAGATTATGGAGGTATAAGGGGATATTGAAAATTAAACAATAAAAGTCATGTAGGGGGGCTCCACCCACTAGTTATTATTTATTAAAACCCCTTATTATTATTATTTATCAAAAGTTGTCCCACTTGATAAAAAAATAGTTAACTACTTAACTAAAGGTGGTTGAAACTAATCAAACTACCTTTTGAAGAACAAAAGGAAGCCTTGATGGAGGGACAAACATGAAATAATAGGGAGGCAAAATTCTGATAAGGTTTGTTCTTGCTCTGAAGTGAGATTTCATTCATATTCCACTCATTTTTGAATTACACGAGGGATGAATTTTCTTGTTGACAACAGGGTTTTACTGAAGGTGGCAAGAAGAAGGACTAAGAAGAATAGACTTTTGACATGCTTCAAAAGGTCAATCATTTGGTTTGACAGTTTATTAGTTGTATTTTGATTTATGAATTAGTTTTCAGTGATGATTAGAATTATTTTGCAAAATCAAGACAATGATGCATATTGTGGCTAGTTGATCTAGTATTTCCAGTCTTGGTCTATTCTTTGAAGACATAAATGGTCTATGTGTGATGTAACATTCCACCTTAGACTTCTAAGTCTCACTTTGGTCCTTACCCTCGCAGGGGTATGAAGATAAAGTTTTGGTTGTAATATGGAATTCAATCAATAAAATCATTGGTTGGTTTTTGTCTCATCTTTGGACTTGTTGTGTAATGATGTCTCAAATTTGTTTTCTTGATTATTTTTCAAGTCTGTTATAAATTTTACATAGAAGCATTTTTCATATTTTTCTCTTGTTAAAACACATAGACATAAAACAACATTAGGTCAAAGTACATATTGCTTGAGGGCTAATTGATATTTTCGTTAAGGTTATAAACCCAGGGTGATAATCTTGCCTATCTTGCCTTAGATGAGCAAGATTCGAAAATGTTGGTATAAGGACTTCCATTCCTTTTCATCGACATTTATTTGGCAACCATACTGGGGAATTTATCCATATTTCTTTGGTACTTGTATTCTATCTTCTATATTTAGTTTTCTCTTTCTTTTTTTTTCCAATTTTATGCCTTTGCGTGTTGCCCAACAACCTAACATCGGAGAAGGTTTATAAGATCATACTAGTGTTTCTTTGACTCTATTTGGTTTGATTTCGGAAACTGCTCATGTTCGTGAAGAACCTCATCGTTATTGGGAAGTTATTGCTAGAGAAATTCAAATTCATGAATAGTGGGAATCCCAACAAAGGTAAGCCCACAATCAACCCCCTCGATAAGAGGTTGTCACATGTCTTATAAGTCTCATTATTCTCAAAGAATAAGAGGTTTATCTCCTAATTTTAATCCTTTATCTGAAGTAGGAAGAAGAAAAGTTGTCTTAGAGAGTCTACGACCTAAACATCAAAGATCCTCATCTGATTCTTCTAGTTCATCAATACATTTTATTCCTATAACTTCCAAGATGGCATCTTCCAGTGCTTCTTATAGTACTAGTGCAACCACTTCTTCGTAAACCTCTTCCTCGTCAATAATTGGAAGTATCTATAGTCATTACAACTCGGTTCAATCCACAACAAATCATGCTAAGGTTATTACAAATTTTGGTTTATTCTAATTTGAAGAAGATGCAACCACTACACCATGGCATGTATCTTCACTATTAAATCTTGCTCGAGCTGCAAATCCTCTTCCTAAAATTAAAGATCATTTGCCTAATTTTCAGGGAACAACACTTTTTCAACCAATGAACATTTGGTAGCATTTTCCAATGCATGCCATAACATTGGTGCAAATGACAATGACACTCGCATGTGCTTATTTATCAATTCTTTAGAGGGGAAAACTATTGTTGATTTCTTTGAACTACATCCTAAAGTCTTTTCAACTTGGGATGAATTAATTTATTGGTTTAAATTAACTTATGGGCAACCCAAAAGCCCAATATATCACTTATGAGAATATAATAGTAGTGTTTATAATAAAGGTGAAACAATCAAGACATTTAATCTTCGTTTCACTAAATTCTACAATCAAATCCCTGAGCCAATTCGACCTCAAAACCAAGTTGCTTTTATGCATTATTATAATGCGTTACCCTCTTTGTATCGTCAAAGATTAGAAGAGAAAAATGCAAAAAATTTAGGGTCTGCACTTCAAACTTGTTTGGAGTACGAAGAACAATTGGAAAGAACTGGTCTTCCCAAGGAAGATTTTGTAAAGCAAGCTGATATGTCACAATTTTGTAGCTTGTGCAGGATATGATAAATCAAATGACTACTTTTGAAAGAAAAGGGGTTACTTCTACTTCCTCTTTCGCTAAAAATTCCACCCAAGTAGCCTTTAGAAATCAAAATAATAATTTTCAGCCAAAGGCTATACTTTATAGGACTTGGTGTAATTTTTGTGATGATAATCACAAAGAAAGTACTTGTGAAGTCAAGAAAAGAGCACAAGAGTGAATCTTTGGCAAAAAGGCTTAAACAATCATTGTTTCCCTGGATTGGGCTCTTGAAGAGGATGTAATGATGGTAGATACACAGAATAAATCTTATGCAAATAAAGGCAAAGGAAGTCCTCCGAGAACCACTTTTGCTCCTAGTTCATCCTTTCAAGAGACAAATCCCCAGGTTGTTAGGACAACTTAAAGTGAAGAGGTATTAACCTCTTTACCCCCATCAAAATGTAATATTCTCAAGCAACTAGCTAATATAAAAGCAGATGCATCTCTTTTGGATATGGTCACCGTCCCTGAACAACAACAACATCTGAAGGATTATATGGAAGGTAAAACTTCTACGATAGCTAGTCTATCTAAAAAACATGATGGAAATGAATTGTATGTAAATAAGTTAGGTGTAAATAATTATAGGAATTCTTCGAAAAACCCTCCCTTTTACATATCTGTAAAAATAATGGATAGAATTGCTCATTGTTGCTTGATATATGGTGGATCAGGTCCTAGTGTTATGTTCAAGATTATTATGGAAGAATTGGGTTTCTCATGTACAAATGAAAATTTGAGAAGTATGTTGTCCTATAGCATTAAAAAACAAACAACAATTGGTGAAATCAAAGATGTAGCTTTAGTACTTTGATCCCATCCTAAAATCAGAACCACATGTAGCAGTCAATTGATATGCACATCAGTAACTATTCTATTATTCTAGGAAGAGATTGGCAGGCTTTGACTGGTGGTTATATGTCATTAGATTACACACACATGTCTATCCCCGAAGAAATAATAATAATAATAATAATAATTATTGTTTTGAGGGAAGGAGGAATTTCACCATATATTGAAAATGTTCCTCAATCAAACTTAAATTGCATCGAGGAAGTTATGGGTGTGTACTCAATTTTTGTAGAAGAAGATGGTGTTTCTGTTGAATGACCTTATGATTACGAAGATGGAATGTGGCATATGCTCTTTGATGGTGCATGTTCAAGCAAGGGCAATGGAGCAAGCATTATATTATATTCTCATGTTGATAAAATCATGATTTTTCCTACATATTAGAATTTTCTTATACCAATAATGTTATTGAATCTGAAGCCTTGTTGTTAGGATTTGAGAATGCTTACAATCGAGGATGTTATCATCTCATTGTCTTTGGAGATTAAAAATTTATTGTTAATTTAGTGAGAAAAATCTGTAATCCTTCCAACAAGTTGCTAAAAAGGTACACCTAAGTTGTTTGGACCTTAATCCAAAATATGTTATCTTTCAACACCACTCACATCAAGAGAGAGTTGAACACTATGGCTGATAGGTTAGTTGTTTTTGGAGCCTTTCCTACAAGACAATTATTACCTCAAAGACCAGATTGTACATTTATGTCTTTATATCGACCTCGTATTCTTGATAATGTAGAATCACGATAGGTCTTCCCTTATGATGAAATCACTTGTGCTTTTATACAGAATGAGCCTTATAAGCGAAAGGAAATTATTTCACTTGAAGATAATAAAATTCCTAAAGGACTGACTCCTCTTGAGAGCTCATTCTCAACAAGTGATGTTAGCAACAAGAAAGACATAGAACAAGAGGAGTCGAAAAGGAAAATTGGAGATACCATTCCGGTGAACATTGGAGCCCAATGTTTAAAAAATGAAAACCAAAACTTCATGGAATTATTCCATGAATAAAGAGATGTTTTTACTCGGTCATATGAGGATATTCGTGGTTTTGATCCTAATGTTATTCAACATGCTATTCTGATCAAGGAAGAAGAAAAACTTGTTAAGCAAAAATAGAGGCCTATAAACCTTTCTCTTGAAGATATTATAAGAAAAGAAGTGGAAAAATCGATAAATGCTCATATTATATTTCCTAATAAATATTCTGAGAGGGTGTCTAACCTTGTTCCTGTACGGAAAAATAATGGTGACATTAAATTATGTGTTGATTTTTGTGCACTTAATAGAGCAAGTGTAGAAGACAATTTTCCCCTTCCTAACATGGAAATGATTATGAAACAAGTGACAAGGTCACAAATGATGTCCCTACTTGATGGTTTTTCATGTTACAATCAGATCATAGTCAAAAGGGTAGATAAATACAAAACCACTTTTTATAACTCAATGGGGCACCCTCACTTATGAAAGAATTCCTTTTGGATTAATTAATGTAGGTGATACTTTTTCAGAGGGCTATGTAAATAGCCTTCAACGATCTTATCGGTAAGATAATTCAGATTTATCTTGATGACTTGACCATTTATTCTAGAAATCGACAAGATCATTTTGATAATCTTAGAAAAGTCTTTTTGCATCGCATAAAATTTGGCATGTCTTTAAATCCTTCAAAATTTGTTTTTGGTGTTGCTCAAGGTAAGTTTCGCAGTTGCACTGTTTCTGATTCATGAATTAGTATTGATCATGAGAGGGTTACCACCATTCTAAATCTTCAAGCCCCTACTTCTAAAAAACAAATTCAATCTTTTATAGGCAAAATTAACTTTGTTAGAAGATTTCTTCCTGATTTTACTGTAATGGTCAAACCTATTCATAACACGTTGAAACAAGATCGATCTTTCTCATGGAATGAAGATAACGAAAAGGATTTTGTAGGAACAAAAAAAACATTAAGTGATGCACCAGTTCCGGCGAAACCAAATTTTGATAAAGATTTTATTATTTATACAAATTCAACTGAAGAAGCAATATTTGTTATTCTTCTTCAAAAAGATGATCAAAACAATGAACAACCTATAGCCTACATGAGCCAGAGCTTATCTCATGATGAAATCAAATATTCTTTTATTAAAAAACATACTTTTTTTTTCTTTCTTGTAAAGGCTATTGAAAAACTTCGCCATTTTATCTTAGGCAATTATACATAGGTAAAAGTCTCTTTACATGCTGCCAAGTTTTTACTTTCACAAACACATATTTCAGGAAAACTTGCACATTGGCTTGCAAAAATCCAAGAACACGATTTAACGATCACAATTTCAAATACAATCAAGGGACGAGACTTAGCACTGCACTTGGCTAAACATCTTGAACTAAGTGTTTCTTTTGAAAATGATGAAAATGCTTTATCAACACTCTTTTTTTAATTGAAAATCAAAATCTAGATTTAGCTGAACATCCTTGGTATAAGGACCTTATTTATTATTTGCAATTTGAAAAATGTCATGATTACCTTGAATCTCATCAACGCAGGAGGGTTCATCTTGAAGTCTCTAAATATCTGATCTTAGGCAATTCTTTGTTCCACAGATCTACTGATGGATTGTTGTTATGTTGTATATATGATATAACAACCTAGAAAGTCTTAAGATAAATCCATGGATCGACAGATTCAAGCATCCATATTGGTGGCCACTTTGCAACAAAAGCCACTGCCTTTAAAATATTAATAACATGTTATTATTGCCCTCAATCTTCAAGGATTCTTTTAAATTTACACGGGTTGGTGATCAATGTCAGAAGTTTGATGGCAAGGAGAAATTCTATGTCATGCCCTTGCAACCTATTCTCCACAATTTTTCATTCTCCAAATGGGGGTTAGATTTCATTGGCCCTATCAATCCTTCATCTTCTACAGTAACAAATTACTTCACCAAGTAGACCGAAGCCGTACCACTCAAGCGCAGACAAGATGAGTAGGTAATTTCATTTCTGGAATCTAGAATTTTATCTCGCTTTGGTCTTCCTATAGAGATTATTATGAATAATGGATCAACTTTTATTTATGCAAAACTCACTCAATTTCTTAGTAATTTGGAGTGAAACATTTTACTTCATCTACCTATTATCCACAAGGATATGGACAGGTTGAGTCCACAAATAAAAATTTGATCAAAATTTTAAGGAAGATTATAAATGATAAACCTCGTTAGTGGCACACACTACTCATGTATGCACTTGGGGTAGACCATACCACTACCAAGTCTAGCACTGGTCATACTCCATTTCAACTTTTATATGGCCATGAAGCCATTATGCATGTGGAACTTGAGCTTGTTTTCCTTCGATTAACATTACAGGTTGAAGAATTAAACACAACAGATATCCCTTGGAGAATAAATGCCTTGCTAGCTTTAGAAGAAAAAAAGAGCCATGCTGAGGAAAATTTAAGAAAAAGGCAACAATCTATCGAGAAATATTTTGACAAAAAAGCAAAATCAACTATTTTTGAAGTTGATGAGAAAGTGTTGCTCTAGGATTCTGCACATGCTCATAGAGGAAAACATTTCAAGTTTCATAAACTTTGGTTGGGTCCTTACAAAATCACCTCTATCATTGGTAACAATTCTTACTTATTAAAAGAGTCAGATGGGTGATTCTTCTCTTGTACTACAAATCATTCACATTTAAAACATTATGTATATATTTCTTTTTAGTTGTACTTATTCCTTTTTTTGTTTGTACAGACTAATTTTCATTTTGGTTTTGTTTCATTTTCTATTTTCATTTTTTATTTTTGAGTCGAACTTGGATCATTCAAGCCACTTATTTGATCATGTTCACTGCAAAAGTTTATTAATCTGTTTTGAAATATGTATAAACAACATAGGCAAATAATTTTATTTTTTGGTTTGCATCGCTATTATGTATTAGTTTCCTATGTCTATAGACTCTTTGTTGAAACCTGATGATCAAATCTCTTTCCCCTTTTCTACTTTCCCTTTCTACCCTCCATGCATTTTTTTGCAAGAGTATATCAAAAAAAAATTGACAATTTTTTATTAGCAAAATATGATTCAAACAAAACTAGAGATTCTAAAAGTTCTTGCCAATTGAAAACTGACTACCCTGTGGAGTCGCTAGATGTTGACTCATAAACTCACCACTAGTTACATACCCTGCAAATAGTTGTAAGGCATACTAAATTTTTTATTCTTTAAATATAACTAGTAGGTGGAACCCCCTAGGAAAGAAAATAAATTGAAGGTTAATATCATCTATTCTTGAAGCAAAAACCACATACATGTTATCTAATTTGTAATGAAGATTCAAGGTTATAATGATCTACTTCCACCCATGGCAGTATCGATGTATTCATCTTTTCAACTTCATTATTAGGTTTGTCTATCTAATTTCAGATGAAAGGGTAAAGGCTCTGTTCATGAAAGTCGTAAAAGAACCTCTTATACACTTTTGCTCGTGAAACTTTATAGCATAATGATTATGTACTTGGAGCACATACGCCTTATTATCACAAGGCATATTTTTTTTGTTATGTTTTAAATGCATACCACAAGTAACGATGGTTACCATAGCAACAAACAATGTTATCCATTTCAAGCACAAAGGTGTTGTTGAGCACACTTATAAAAAAGCAAAGCTTGATTGTATTATAATGTTTTTCATGCAAAGGTTGGTTAAAGAGCATTCAAAGTTCATGTCACAAATGTTACATATTATATAGTTGTTTCAAGCTTTATACTCATAACATGCACTGCTCATAAGTTACGTTGCAAAGGTGGCAAGGTGGGTAAAAAATGGCGGAGTATTGAATTACATGGTGCATATAGTATATTTGAGTTACAATGTTTAAGTTTGTGGTTATTAATGGTGCTATAATAATATGTGGACTGGGCACTGTAACCAATAGATTTATATTGACTTGTTATTAAACCTTGGCTTAAGTCTTGAGTCATCAATCGAATGGCAGTTGTGACTGCTATTTATTTGGGTCGACCTGGCATGTGGTCCAATGCTTGTTTGGCATTCTTTCGTGTTCGTCGATTGGTTGCCATAATGGTTGATTGGAAAGTGGAGAACGAAATGGCTAGGGTTGATAGCATTCATACATGAAAGTAGTCTTGCATTCAATGTGCAAGGATGAGGGCTTTGATACTTGTGTCTCGCATTTGAGTTTACCACCTTTACACTTTAGTTTTTCATTTCATTGTTCATTTCAGCTGTTGGAGTTTTGTTGAAATGACAGTCTAGTTCTAGAGCTCGGCCTTGGTAGTTTTTGTAATTGTTGCACCATTTTTTCAAGTGTTTGAAGCGCTCAAAGGTATGTGTATTTTAGCTCGTTTTTCATCAAATTCTTATTTGTTTTGCACCTATAATTCAAAAAATATCTTTGTTTTCATTGGTTATCCGAGAGTGCATTTTCTTCTCCTCCATCTCAAATTGGGATTTGGACATTTATGTAAAGGATTAGTTCTTTACTTCATGCATGTACTCTATATAAAAGTTAGTTGAAATGTTTCGAGTTCAAGTCCTTACTTCAAAATCTAATGAACAAAGCGAACCCAATGTCTCGAGTTTGAGTTGTTTGAGTCTTGTGCAAATCACACTAGTTTTTATTTTATACGTTCTTAGCTCTACTCTTAACAAAAATTTATCGAGTCTTTTAGCCACATTTTGATCTGATCCGGATTTTATGAGCAGAACAAAATGAATATAGATTATTACCAGATGCTTAACATAGAATAACAGAGATACAATAAAA